>JAFBJR010000101.1:5253228-5411953 GCA_016785285.1 Brachirus orientalis
ATGGCGGGGCAAGACCATTTAAGGATTTAAAAGCAAATAGAAGGATTTTAAAATGAACTCTAAAGTGCACAGGCAGCCAGTGAAGTGAGGCTAAAATGGGAGTTATGTGTTCCCTCTTTCGCGTTCCAGTTAAAAGACGAGCAGCAGCATTTTGAACGAGCTGAAGACGTGATAAGGACGACTGGCTGACTCCAAAGTAAAGTGCGTTGCAATAATCCAGGCGAGATGTAATGAAGGCATGGATTACTGACTCAAAGTGCTGTTTTGAGAGGATATGTTTAATCTTTGATAACTTGATAATGCTAAATGTTAATATCTGTGGCTTCATTTTAACACACTTTTTTTTGTTTTTTACCCTCAGGCTTGCAAAGGTGAAGATTTGGGCAAAGTGGAGTTTGATGAAGAGATTAAAAAGCGTTTCAAAATGGTCTATGTGCCAAACTGGTTCTCTGTTGACCTGAAAACTGGGGTGAGTCACAAACCTGCTAATAAAAGATGCTCCTCTGTTTAATAATTGTGTCTTTGTCTCAGTTATTTCTGAGCTTTGTTGCGTGATCTGTAACCATGTGTTGGGTTTCAGATGCTCACTATCACACTGGATGAGAGCGATTGCTTCGCTGCCTGGGTTTCTGCAAAAGATGCAGGATTTTCAAGCTCTGATGGTTCAGACCCAAAGTGTAAGATATTTGACTTAATCACATTTTATAATCAAATACACACTGAATACTGCAGCTAGGAATTGCATGACTTGCCCAATGGTCTTTTGCAGTGAACCTCGGTGGACTGCTGCTGCAGGCTCTGCTCGAGTTTTGGCCCAGAACTCGCATCAATCCCATGGACGAGGAAGAGAACGAGGTCAACCATGGTAAGAGGATGGTTGACTTCACATTAGCTATGCTGTCATCATAAAAAAGCAGAATCGATTGTTCATTGCAATCGATTGGTCTTGTGTTCACAGTGAATGGTGAGCAGGAAAACAGGGTCCAAAAAGGAAATGGATATTTCCAGGTGCCTCCACACACGCCAGTCATCTTCGGGGAAGCAGGAGGCAGAACTCTGTTTCGGTATATATTTTTTCCGCATTAACAGTCTTGCGTCTGTTAGTGTAAGTTACAGGCAGATTGAAAACACTAGCATGTAATCTTATGTCATTGCTGCACATACATTTTTCATATTGTAGAGAGATGTAAATACTTCTGATGTCATGTGCTTCAGGTTGCTATGTAGAGATTCAGGTGGAGAGACTGAATCCATGCTGCTGAACGAGACAGTCCCACAGTGGGTTATTGACATAACTGTAGATGTGAGTATTATTTCTGCTTACAGCTGACAGTGCTTTTTTTTTATTTATGTTTCAACATGGGTGCTATGTTTATAAATGGGGATTTGTAATTAACAAAATTAAGCCCACATTTATAAACATAAATAAAATAGCACCTTTAACTTTGCCTGCTGTGAAATAATTTCCCTTCTTTTCTTTTCTCATCCCGTTTCCCTGCCACTTAAGACTACGTACAGATTATTAGGCTGAAACCCATATCAATTTCATTGGTTGATGTGACTCTGATCAGATTTTTTCAGGATGTTTTTTTTTGTTATTTAATTTAAATTAGTAGCTGAAGTTACTTCAATTCAGATAACTAATTTAGCATCATGAAGTAAACATATTCTGATGCATAGTATTGTTCTCTGGCATGGTTTGCAGTGGTTTACCGAGCTACGCTGGTATGCAAAGTCACTTGAGACAATTGAACTATTAAACAGTTGGCTTTAAATTACAACTGCACTTTTCTTGAGAGGTAAATATTAGGGGTGGGACAAAATAACCAAATATCGCTTTGGTGATATATCATTGTCGTTACTCGTGCAATACGATGATATGTTGGCACCAATATCAATATTTTAGTTAATAAATTAAGATGCTTTAAAGTAAACAGTCTCTGGCCATTTCACTTGCCGGCATCACATCGTGTCCAGAGCTTGCTCTCCCTCTTTTCACTCTAGAGCTTGTTTTATACATATGTGCTTCAAACAAGGGCAATGCATGAGACTCATACATGTGCTCAAATGTGGTTTTTACACAGACTTGTTTAGTTGTTTTATAGTCCTTTTAATTTTTACAGGAGGAAAAACTCCTGCTGCAGGACAATGCTGTTTACTTAAAGTTGGGAATTTAGCCAGTCTGATGGCACATTTTGACAATGACAAATTAAGTGTGTTTGTACACCCTGTTCTCTATATTGTAAATAGCAAAATCCTGCACTTTTAACTTTTCACCATTTTGTTTTCTTCAGTTAGATATCACAATGCATCGCGATATAATTGTCTTGCAATATATCATTAATCGCTGCATCGTGATATCATCGGTATTTTGGGCCATGTATCGCGTATAGTATCTTGAGGAACCCTGTGATTCCCACCCCGAGTAAACATTATGACATATAGTGTGCCAGGTTAAAAACATACGTATGTGTTTAAAATGAACTGACTCAGGCAAATGTTTTTTGCTTACGCTGACATTTTAGCTTCTACCAGCTCAGTTAGTGTGGTTAATTTAACCCTACATTTCATACACATTATTTTGTTTGTTACTCTCATTCTAACAGTACATGCTCCTCTTTTTCATAGGCCCTTTATTCTCTGACATTTCATGTCTTACTATATTTACATGTTCTATTTTATACTCCTGTTTCAGAAAAATATGCCCAAGTTCAACAAAATCCCATTCTACCTCCAGCCTCATTCCTCCTCTGGTGCAAAAACTCTGAAGAAGTGAGTTTTCTTGTTGTGAAACTTGAATTCCCATGAATTCCCTTTTTAATATGTGAAGCCCTGACACAGGCACGAACAGTTAGGTCCTTCAGTGTGTTGTGCTTTACCTGGTGAGAGCTGACTTTGCTGTGTGCTCTGCAGGGACCGTCTCTCTGCCAGTGACATGCTTCAGGTGAGGAAGGTGATGGAGCATGTTTACGAGAAGATAATCAACCTTGACAACGAGTCGCAGACCACCAGTTCCACGGCCAATGATAAGCCTGGGGAGCAGGAGAAGGAGGAGGACATGGCTATGCTTGCTGAGGAGAAAATTGAGCTCATGTGTCAAGACCAGGTGGGCACACAGGTCCTTGCCCGTCCGACTTTACATACTATAAGCACCTTCAACGTCCTCATTTTAATTAATATTAATTTACCTTTTGTTTTTAATTTCTGACCCAGGTTCTAGATCCCAACATGGACCTGCGAACAGTTAAACATTTTATCTGGAAGAGCGGAGGGGACTTGACGCTTCACTATAGGCAGAAGTCCACGTGAAAGTCAGCATTTTTAAGAGAGGAACTCTGTCATTTGCCAATCACCACCCACATGTAGAACCCTAAACCCCATTGTGTGGACAAGAGTCCCACTATCAGTGAGAATCCAGTTAAATTTGTGGCAACTTGGCTCGTCGTGGTGTATCTTAGGGAACTGACCAGAACAGACCGGAGCAGCCAACAGACACCTGGGAAGTTAGTGGTCCGTGCTTGGTTTTTTTTTTTTTTTTTTTTTTTTAATTTTACAGTTTAAACAAAGAACTCAGAGGGTTTCTTTTCCCCAGGACTAATGTGATTTTCTTTGACTTCTACATTAGTTTCTTTCCTCCTGACTGCCATTTTACTTTGAAGCAATTGCGTTCGAGTTGAGTGTGTGTGAGTGAGTGTATGTACATGGATGTAGTAGACTGTTCTAGTACATTCCAGAAACTGTCCTTGTTCTACAAACACTCCACAGCCGTCATCAGTTTGGAGAACACTTGGGTAGCATCAACACAATTGTCCATATCAGTTCTGTTGTCGCCACCGTACATCTAAACTTGAACATAACCTCAGCTTAGACTTCTATTCATCAAACTATGCTGACAGAAGCACTTGTCTCTGTCTTTTCTGTTCAGCTGTGCTGTTCTAAGTGGACTAAATGTTTTTTGTCTTTTTGTAAATACATGAACATTTTTTTTTTTTTAATTTTGTTTTTAGGGTGGGGTCAGTAGTTTCATTTTGTTGTTGTACAGTTTACTTAAAAACCAGGTTATTTTTTCCAAATCCCTAGAGCATATTTGTGGTCATGAAGGTAATTTTACTATTTTACATTGATGTATAAAAAAAATTGCATTTGTTGTATTAATACAACGCAGAAATTGCAGTTGACTCTTGCAGAATGTCAGTAGTCGTTGAAGTCATCTAAGCAATTGGGAAATTATATATAAGGCATATATCTTAAACAATAACTCGTGCTTAACTGTGCTAGGCTCATGAGAAGGGACTTTGTTGACAGTGAGGACTGTTCCTTATGTATATTTCGTTTAGATTTCAGTAGTTCAATGAAACATAAATACACATAACTTGAAGAGGAATCTCTTTCAGAATATATGAATATTCAACCACTGTGGGAAATTCACCAAAGTAAAATAAATGCTAATATTCATTTCTCTTAGTGTGTCACCAAGCAGAACAACAAATCCCTTCCTTGTGAATTTTCTGGAGTTATTTTGCCATGAGTGTATGTATGTGTGTAAAGCTGGGGTAGGGTGGGGTGGGGGTGGGGGGGGGTTGCACAGAGTGAGCTCTAATTGGCCAAAACCAGGTTGGGTACCGTAATTAGGCCATAACACTGCAATATCCCTGTTGTAATAACTTGTGAAATATGTATATTTTAGGCATTCAAAGAAATAAATTGGAATGATTTAACAATGACAGATTTACAGGACTTATAAATGGATGTTTTTTTGATTTGCAACGTGTTCAGCAGAAGTGTGTGAAGTAAGAAAAGACAATTTCTCTTTGAATCAGTGATATGATTGTTTAGCCTTTAAAGAATCAACCCATCTCACATTCATCAAAAGACACTGCACTCATTCCTAATAAAACATACAATTCATTGATAAAATATTTGCAAAAATACTTTTCCTTTTTACACAACCTACTACCTACCTACTATGACAGAAAAAAACCTTAAAGTATCCCTAGAAAAACCTTAAATTATGACCCAACAGCAATATTGTGCTTTTCTCAGATGTTTTACATTATTATCTCAAGACATAGGCTACCCAATTCACACTACAAATCTATTGCCAGTAAAGTTCCAGACATTCTTATCAATAGCTGCATAGATCAGTAAATGAAAAGTATGTATATAAAAAAAAAAAAAAAAAAAAAAAAAGGGGGGGGGGGGGGGGGGGCAGAATGGTTTTCAAATTGATGAATAACTTTTTTTTGTCTGGTTAAATTATATAAATCCAACATTAAAAATGCATTGACATCATCAAATTTGGTGTAAAAGCTTATCAGGTTGAATGCAAGTAAATGAATATTTCCCTCAATCAAATAAATAAAAAAAAACATTACAAATCCCAATAATAATTAAAAATATTATTCAAGTGTATTTAAAAGCACTATCAGAAAAATTATTAATTGATATTAAAGTCAAAGCACAACAGCAGTTATACTATCATTGCACCATGAAACTTAAACTGCCAACAATCTGGTAGATTTAAAAACAACCAGTGTCGTGTAGATTATGGTGCAACTGTTTCCTGCCTTACGTGTTTTTTTTTTTCCTCCCACAAAGTTTTTCTTTGGAAGTATTCAAGTATTCATGACTTAAATGTATCAGAAACAAAGTCTTGTCACCCATTCATTCTTCACAACAGCATTTGGCTAATAATTTAGCTGTAACTTTACATTCCCACATATAAAAATAACAGAATATTCCTTCAAAGTGTTTTTAAGTGTTAATGCTGTAGCTGCTTCCTGTTGTGCAACTAATCTGATGATGCACACTAGTGTAAGACTGTCATAAAATCAGAAAGCTCTTCTGGGGTCTGTCCTTAATTTCCTCTTTAGTGTTTCTTAAAAGGTGGTTGTCAGTTTCACTTGGCTTGTTTGTTCTTTGTGTTCAGGCCTGACCTGAGCCTAATCAAGATGTGGTTCTTCTGTTTCATTCTCACTGTGCTCATGGCAACACTGCTGAGCAGGAGCCACAGCTAGACGCTCTGCAGAATCCTCCACTGTTGCATCCTTAATAGCCTGAGCAGGACAGTCGCCTGCGTTGGACTCGTCAACTACTGAGGATTGGAGGAGATCGACAGGAGATGGAGAGGGAGGGTCTTCGGTGGTGACAAAGGACTCAACTGGAGGGTCAAATGTGTCTTCAGGTGAAGACAACACACCCACAGATGGACTCGGGCTATCGTTAGACTCTGTGAGAAAGCTTTGTAGGTCTGCAGATCCTGCAGAGTCAGAAACAATGTCAGAAGACTTGACAGCAGAGGTGAGGTCCAAGGCTGCCTCTCGTGTCTCTGTCTGGTCATCTGCTGACGATGAGAGCAGCACACTGTCGTCCAGCTCCTCTGTGCAACAGAAAACCAGATATAGCCTGAATTAACAGTTTACGTGCCTGACTGATTAAAATCATCAGGAATAAAGCAGAAAGCAGTGTGATGCTGGAACAAAAATGCTTAAAACAAAAAAGAAATAGCCTTTATTCCAACATGACCAATAGCAAGGCAATAGAGCCTCTTTCACACTATAATTAGTAAATATGTTTAAACCTGGTAAAGATGCTAATATACGAGAGCAACACTATTTCAACACCAAGCCATGTGACCCTCATTTGGAGGGTAAAGCAGTAGACCATGGATGCATGAATGAACTTTCCTGTGTGATTTGTGATATTATCAACATGCCTGACACAAAAGAGGAGAGGGGAGAAAACAACAGCTCCATCAGTCTCACTCACGTCTTGCTCACGGTGGTCACCATTTTGCATCTTTTATTCTGGTCTCTCTTTAAATTGATCGCTTAGATGAACCGATTGATGAAATAAATGATATTGTGTTCTGTCCCAAGTTTCAGAAAGTAAGAATTGCTCCACTTATTGTTACTAACAGCTATACTAGTGGACAGAAATTGAAAACTTTTTTGCAAAAATAGAGAAGATGAAGAAGCAATTTCTAATTGCAATTTTTCAGCTAGATATTGCAGATGTGATTTGATTTACGATGTAATTTGATACAAGTCAAGGTTCGATTCAATATTCACAGTGTAGGAGATTTAAAATGCCAGTGAGCATTGCCACACATCACCAACCAAAACATTAACTACTCTGTATCCTATTATTAGGATGAGAACACAAAGCTTTTCATTACTTTCCAATGTGTATGTGTTACGTTGTTTTAATTTGCACGGAACAATCAAAAATAGAGGAATTCCACTGCATCACTGCAACCTTTTCAATTTTGATTCAAAAACGCTTTTGAAACCGTCACAGGTCCATTGAAGAATTGAGATACTTAAGTTCTTCCAAAATTGTGGAAGTGACAAAATCATTACATCCCTAGTTGTCATTGATGCCTGCTCTGTTATCTACTGTCTTTAGCTGGAAGGGTACAGAGGTGATGTTAGGCTGGCAGAAATAAATGTGGAAGGGAAGGAATCTCCAAAAAAGAGCCATGATGCCAAACACAACTTATTGCAAATATTAGTATAATTCAAACTAGGTGTTCTTAACTGAACTCTAAATGACAGAAGCTAGTCACTGAAAATAAATGCTGCACTGGTAACTCACCGACACCAGAGATTTCACTGTCCTTCTCCTCATGCATGGCCAGTGAAGTGTTAGAAATATCTACTGATGACACGGACAAATCCAGCCTGTCCACCAACTCTGCAACATCAGGGTTCATCACTGCCACTTCAGAGTCTTAGAAACAGGAAAAACAATCGGCAGGAAACAGATATTCACAAACACACAGTAGACAGAGGACAGTAAGGTGCCAGCTTCAAAAACGGAATAACTGAACTGACCAGGGTCCATCACTCTCTGGATGGGAGGAGGCAGAGGAGAATCCTGGAGAGTCACCTGATCCAAGTCTAACACATCTACACTTGATGCCATTAGTGGTGCCTGAAAATAAAAAAAAACATCAATAATCTGTTAAGTGTTTGATCCCATTGTCAAAAAATCATTGTATTTCAACAAAAATCCCCAACGTAGATCAGTAACTATTACTTTTTTCTCTACATTCAAATTCTAGTACATTGAGCAGTGGCATCATCAGGACTGAAACAATGAATGGCCAAATACTGTCTAAATCAAGTCAAAACTCCTAAATAAAAATGTTTTTTAATATAAGAATTTGCCACTTTTTACCATTATAATATTAATTATGAAATCTCTTCTAGAAAGAAGCCATCTGAATAAATATTAATTAAATATTAACCTCAGTGAATCCATGTGTATGCAGTGTTGGGGAGGGTTTGTCCTCAGGAACAAGGGCGACAGGCTTTCCAGTTGGGATATTAGAATTTGCTGGGATTCGGTGCAGGTAGCCATACCCGATGCCACAACCCAAACTAGGAGGAAACATGCATACAACATGACAACAATGCTGTATAACTAACCCTAAACAGCCTCAATGTAAATAGAGGTCAAACGATAGTGTAAAACTCTTCAATGACTGATTTATTTATATTAAATACACTTTGTATAATGGGAAGCAAACTCAAACTCACAATAGAATGAAAAAAGGATGAATTTTTTTAAAGATGATTAATGCAACTCATCCTGTAATCTGCATATTGCCACAAACCTGCCCTCTCCTCCCCATGCTCCATTAGGTGTGACAACCACCTCCCTGCAGGCATCTGTTTGTGTGTTGTACACCAGCAGCTTCAGAGGTTTCCCTTCATGAGCTTCTATGAGCGAGAAGAAGTCCTCTGACTGGAAGTCACAAGCTCAGAATTAGCTACACCTTATCTTTGAATGTGACCTTCAACACAACACTGGAAATGTTTATTTGTATTTCCTTATCTACCTAATCAAATTAAATCACATCTCACAAAAGAGCTACAGAAATGTCCTGAATTACTACAGTAAAATGAGTCTCACATCCTGTAACACCTGATCTGCTCCAACAATGTAGTCACTGTGAGCTTGAAGCCCAGCGAGCGCAGCCGGTGAACCGGCCTCCACATCCTTGTGGAAAGAAACACCAGTTAAAAAATAAAAATAATAATATGATAATATGAAGCTGTCATTGAGTAAACTGGCTCAGGTCAGTGTGAGATCAGTGGCTTACTCACCAGGACGTGCCAGACATTCTCACTAGCTCCTTGGAAGCTGCAGAAGCGAACGCTGGCACCGAGCAGCCCCTGCCCTCCCCACATGCTACTGGGCACCACCTCCAGCACACGAATGCTGGTGGTTTTAGTGCTGTACACCTCCATCTTCACTGCTCTCTCTATATTGGCCTTCAAGAGTTCCTTCAGCTGGTCATTCTCCACATTCTGGCAAATGGAACATATTTAGGTTTTTGCTCAACGGCAAGTGACTCAAGTACTTTTTTTCCCTGAGAATCAAATAAATAAACTCACAAGTCTTTTATTGTCCAGTGACAGAATGAAGTCAAAGAAGGGCTGCAGTCTGGCCTTTTCTGCAGGGGAGTTTGGCTGCACCTATCCAAGTTAGACAGAAACAATTTTCATAACTTCGCTATATATTAAGGTGAAGTTGTGTTATTAAAATATAATTAAAGCTATGTTTTATTATGGATTAATGCACACTTTTTTAAACAATTTAAACCATCATTACATTTTCCAGGGCCATTAATGACCTTCAACCACTAAACATCTCGAGTGATTAAGTTAGTGACTAAAAGCCGTATTTATACTTATTTCCTCAACACATTTGAAAGTCTTGAAAGGGACTGCAATGCTTAATCAGTCATTAATCAATTACTAATGTGAACTATTTTGATAATCTATTAGTATGTCTGACTTTTTCTATAATATTTTAAACAATCGCTCTGATTTTTCAGGTCCTTTAATGTGACTGTTTTCTGGTTTCTTTGCTCCATATGACAGAAATCATTAAAACTGTATGGTTTTGGTTTGTGGAAAAAAGAAGACATAAGATCATCATCATCATTTTAAAGGTTTGGAAACACTTTGGGTCGACATTTTGAGGACCAAACAACTAATTGAGTAATCAGGAAAACAACAGTTGCATTAACCACCTATGAAAACAAGTCATTAGATTCAGCCCTATCAGGTTTCACTGGGTTAACAGTCATTAAAGTAAGTAAATGTTATTACTGTAGCACTTTTCACAGTTATAATCACAAAGTACTTTAACAATAATAGTACAGGCTGGCATTAGACAATGATTAATTTACATAAATTAAAAAAAACATAAAGCAGAATTAATACAATTACACAGACATGTATCATCAGTTAACAACTTTGTTTTAATAATAATATAGCACATTTTCATAAATTAGTTTATTCACTGATCATATTCAGTGGGTCGGCACTGTCCGGTACACAGTACCGGCACTTTTCTAAGGCTTTTAGATGCCAGGACTCTGGATCTGTCCAATTCATTATTATGGCCCAGAATAATAATTTCTCTGTGTGCACTACTCTACGTTCACCTGTTCTCACAGGAACAATATATATCAGGCAGATAATCCACTGTGGCGACCCCTAAAGGGAAAAGCCAAAAGAAGAAGGAAAAGAAGAACAGTATCTATTAAAACATTTTCATTAATATTTAGTTATATTCACTGACTTCTTGCCACATCTCTGTCCTGGAGTCCTGGAAGACAGCATAATAACAGGACACCAAATAAAATGGACTCTGTTTGAATTTTAACTCATTGTTGGAAAAGTTAAAGATAATCTAAATATAAAAGTTGGTAAAATGTGAAACATAAGTTCAGTTTTGAGATATTTTAACATAGACTGAATATTTAAATAAATAGATGTTATGAAGATTACAATCCCTGATGGTATCTTTTCTTTACTGAGGACATTCATAATTTATTTTTTAATGATTTTGTAATACCAACCAATATGCATAAGCTTCATATGGATAAGAGGAGTACTAGCAATAACTTCTTCCCACTTCAAGAACTGATCTTATTCTCTCTTTACATACTGGTCTATAAAATGTACAGAAGGTGTAGACAATCCCACTCACTCATCTTTCACTCCTTTATCCTCCACATGAGGGTAGCAGGGGGTGCTAGTGCCTAATCCCAGCTGACATAGGGCAGAAGGCAGGTTTACACACTGGACAGGACACCAGTCCATCACAGGGCCACATAGAGACAAACAACCATCCCCTCTCACATTCACACCTATGGGCAAGTTAGAGTGTGCAACAGGCCTAATCCCAAATTTACATGTTTTTGGACTGTGGGAGGAAGCCGGAAAACCCGGAGAAAACCTACACACACACATGGGGAGAACATGCAGAAAGGCCCTTGTTCCAACCAGGTCACCAACTATGTGGACCCTGTAGGCAATCTTTATTCTATAAATGTCAAAATCTTAAAACGTCTTGTTTTGTCCACAAATCAAAAGGTATTCGATTCTTCTACTGTCATTGTAATATAGTGCAAAGCAGGGGTGTCAAACTTTTTTTTCTTCAGAGAGCTACTTTGACAAAATAAAAGTGGCTGAGAAATACTCAGGTTTTTTTTTTTAACATCTATTCTCATAGCTTATTTCAATCCAAACAAACTGAAGGACCTTGTTTTGCCTGAGCATTTGCAAAATGGTGTCCACAACTCCTATTTTGCAATAAACAGAACAAAAATAGTGTTTAATTTACCTCCATGTGCATTTTGTATTTCTGTATGCATTTACTTCTACCTCATTCATTATTAAATTCAACTATTAATTAAAGCAGGAACTGTTTGATTGACACATAATTGGCAAACACGTACTAGCTGCAGCCATTAGTACTTGGAATGTTCTGGCTTAAGTAACTTTTACTGTTTGTCTTTATTTGAGAGAGACATATTTAAACTGAAAGAAGGAAAATCTGAGTTTGATTTTATTTTGTGGCATATTGAAGTCCTGGAACTAAAGGAAAAAAAGGCCAGCAATGATAAATGTGTGGATTCAGATTATATTTATGTATGTCCTGGTCCTTGTGGAATAAACTCCAGAATGTATCAGGGCTGCTGAAACTCTGAACTGCTTTAAATCAAAGTTAAAAACATTCTTATTTAGCACTGCAATTCAGTGATCTCCCACAATGCACTGGGGTTTTTAGTTCTTGTACTGTATCTGTTTAATTATGTCTTGACTGTCTCTTGGTTTGTATGCTTTGAACTCTTTTCCTTTTGATGCACTTTTCATTTTTTTATGTAAAGCACTTTGAATTGTCATGTACATAAAATGTGCTATACAAATAAACGTGTCTTGCCTTGTGTGTACAAAGTTTAATAATCAGAGGTTTACTGTGTATATAATTTACTTCGTACAATAGTCTAAAATTTATTTGCAAATGTTCAAAAACCATCTGTTTTATATATTCTTTTTACATTTTTTTGAGAGCGAGAGAGAGAAGTGGCTTGTTTGGGGCTTGTTTTCATGGGCCCGGTTGCTTGTTTCTCTCTCGAGATCTGGCAACACTGCTCTCGAACTACTCGCTGGAGAACCCCCCGGTGTAAAGAGGCCACAAAATAATAATAATAATAATAATAATAATAATAATAACATTAATAATAACAATAATGAAACACTTAAACCAATTAGCTGATTGTCAAAATAGTTGGCGATTAGTATGATAATTAATTCATTATGGTTTGACAGATTAATCGTTGCAGATTAAGATTGAGGATTCATTAGTATTATTGATTATTATTCTTTGACGGACATTATCCTACAGCAGAATTACATCTTATTTATCCAAACATTAATGATACGTGCGAATGCTTATACTGATAAACTTCGGGTTTAACCAGTAAATCCTGACGAAGCTAGCAGCTAGCGGTGTGTTAGCATCAACAGTGACTTGATAAGCTGCTGCTGTTCACGCTGCTACTTTAGCAAAGAAAGCTGAGCCGTGTTGGGTCTTACGCCGTGCACATGGTATCCGTACGTCCCTCCTTCCGGCCCTTCAGAACTCTGTGACAGCCCCATCTGTCTATGTCGTTAACTTTGTAGATTTAAACGAGTAATGACAACAGCGCGAGAGTGATTACAGACGACAGTTGGTGGCCATCTTGTCTGCAGCCTAAACCAAACGAACGCAGGTTCCATCGAACGCATTTGTGTGCAAGAGTCCAACACACAAGTGCCTATGGCAAGCGATTTTAACAGTTGACTCAGTTGATTCCGGATTAAGACAACAACATTATGACGTGTCAGATATCTTTGATTACCAGATTATTGGAAAATAACTACATTTTCCTTTTCAGATATCTTGAATTAAGGTTTAGCTAGTCAGACATTCGCAAATGAATTGTAGACAAACCCCATACATATGAAGGGGGAAAAGTGACATTATTCTGACTAGTAAAAACTGAATATCTGTAATTTATAATAAGTAAAATATCTACAGCTACGATCCATACTAGTCACTAGTCAAAATGACGTCACAGATATCTATGATGGAAATTCTAAATTTAAATATGGAACGATACTTTTAATACATTGCTGTATGTGATTTAAATATTAAATATGCTACATTGATTTAAAAGAATGTCAAGTGTTTTTGACTGTAAAACAGTTTTGACATGTCAGAAGAGCACAGGTGATTACATGAGCCAGTTCCAGGGCCTTGGTAATATTCAGTATGTGCTTGAACCATTACTGGGACTGTACTTCACTATAATTAGATTATTTGTTTGATATTTGTTTTTAATTAATTACTTAATCTTATTATTTAAGTCCATTTATCTGTTTGCAAATTATTATTTACCTATATTTATTGTAAACCTGAGCTACAACACCTAAACATTTCCCTTATTGGTAAAGATTCTTAATCTTAATACTGACTGTTAATCAATAATGTTTTGTAGTGCTTTACAAACCTCGGTGAGTTGTCAACTGAAACGCATTAATAATCAGTGCATGGTCTGATGTATGTGCAGTCTAGTTTCTTCAGTTCCTAAATGATGATTCCAGTTCCCTTCTGATAATTAACAAAAAATTATCACTCCTCAAACAAATTTAAGAATACTGACAACATAAATAAAACTCTTTTTATTACTTCAATACAGATATTTCAAACATTTTGTGAAGCGTATAAAGGGATAACCCACAGTGATTCAGGCAGTTATTATAACAAACTACAAAATTAAGACTGGAACAATGTGTCAAGGTGGACAATCTTGTGAATTAATGGCCAGCTACACGTTTCCATGGCCTTGAAAAGTTGGTAGCATCGTCTTTGAAATACTATGTGCACCCTTCATTTATCAAAATCCAATATTCTCAGGGACTATGGAACAAATGGATGTAAATAAAAATACATAGATTACTCAAAATGGAGTTTCTCATAAACAGAGGCAAATTATTTTTAGGCAACAGAGAAAATATCTAGCTTGGAAAAAATATTTTTCAAGCATTAATTGTACAATAAAATACTCTTACAAATATATTAAAGCAGTGCTCTGTACATAAAATTCTCTCTTCTCAGGAGTTGGCCTAGAATGGTCTATAAAAACTGAATATCTTTGACTGAGTGAACCTGTTCTGGGCTCGCTTCTGTCAGGCCAATCAAGGACTCCAGGAGGTAGGCGCTTGACTCGTACTGTGGCAGATTAACGGAGCTTAACAGCTGTAGGTGGCAAACACTGGCTGGCTGTCTGTGTGCTTTAAAGGAGCTGTGGAGAAGTGGGGAGGGGTAGTCGCTGTCGAAGAACTCCAGGTCCGAGTCAGAAGACAGGCTCAAGTCCATGTACCTCCCTGAGGAATAGTCCACAGTCGGGGAGGGAGTGTTGGGGTAGCCCTCCAGAGACTCACTGTCGAGGAAGTCTCTGGCTTGATTAGCATTCTCATCCAAACAATCTGTCAGTGAGGTCCTGTTTACATTGTCTGTGAATGCTTTGGGGGCCAGTTGTCCTGTACTGCCAGTAGTTATGCTGTGTGTGGCAGAGTTTCCGCCACGGTGTGTCAGTGGTTCTCCCATATGTTTCAGCTGACTGCACGCGGTGTAATTCATATTTTCAGAGTCACTAAGACTAAGGGAACAGGGCGAACCTTCAGGGCGACTCTGACTTCCAGTGAGACACCCTGCAGCATCAGAGTCAGAGGAGGAGAAGGAGGACTCAGTCATGTCACTGCTGCAGCTGTTCTCCTCCTCGACTAACCGTTCTGGGATGTAATGGAAGGAAGGCATTTCAGGCAGGGTGAGAGAGAGGCAGTCTTCGTCCATGGTAAACCCAAAGGGACACCTCTTGTCCTTTGCACTCTGCACTTCATGAGGCTCATCTTGGTCCTCACCTTCTACAAGGTCCTCTGAAAGTCCTGCCTGTTCCTCTGGGCTCAGTGTTTCGTCCTGCAGTCGTCTCTCCAGTTCCAGTCTCATGACAGTGTGGATGTAATGGGTCTGCACGCGTCTGGAGTCGAACTCGGTGCGTCCCTGAATGTTTCCACAGCTGTCCTTAGTGCAGCCGCATGGGAAATTGAAGTGGTCCACCTGTGTGTGTCAAGGGAGACAGGATGAAAAAATGTGTTAAAAACAGTGTGCTTAAAAACAAAATTCTTAACAATGCATTCATGACCATACAGTATAGTTATTTCTTAATGACTCTATTAGAACACATGCAGAGAAACATGTATGCAGTTTTAAAATAACCCATTTTTCAGATGAAATAACAGCTTCTACAGGTTAAAGTGTGAAATATTTAATGTGAGCTTCACATACACTTGAACAATATAACAGTGGCTCTCTTAACCCTGGAGTGGAACGATAATTAAGTTATTGGTAAAACCAGTGTTTTTTCCTACTATTTCAAGTCAACAAATATCTGCTGTGAAAAAAGTTCTATTACACCAGGTTTATTTAAGGCATGCTTGATCATTACAAACACACGTTTCATTAACCGCCTGCTCAGTCACATCATTCCAATCCAAACATCAACTGAATTTGAAAGACATAAAAACAATAAAAGCTGGTGGTGCCCTGAGACTTCTGCACAGTACAGTACCTGTATGTAGTGTTAATACTGTCAAAGTACACAGCATATGTTTGGAATACAACAAAAAGGCATTAAAAATGTTTTTAAAGTTTGGTTTCTTCACTTCCTGCCACTCTTTTTATGACTACAGATCCAAATGGCTTAAACAATGTCAGTTAAATTGTGCCGGTTGGAAATCACTACCCTAATACATCAATATCGATGCACAATAAATTAAGGATAAGTGGCAGCTTTCAAAGAATGAGTGAAGAATGAAGAGTGAAAAAATCTGGAACGTATTTACTTTTGCAGTACATGTTGCTTACAAAGGTTTTCATATTTAAATTAGACCACATTTCTGGCGTAGATGCCATCAGACCTTCTCATTGTCAGTGGGTAAGTACAGTATATGCATAAAGTATGTGTTGTACCTGGCACTTGATGCCTGCTAGACTGCAGGCGCAGGTCTCTGGCTCACAGAAGCCTTGGCAGTCACAGCCGCATGCCTCTCTGGAAAGACGCAGATTGTGAAGCTGCCTTTTCTCCTCCCTGTCTATGCGCTTCACCCCGGCTGCCTGGAGGAGCACTTGTCTCTGTTTTGAGGAGTGTGGTTGAAGGAAATTTCTCTCCTTCAGCTCAGCTTCACTGATGTGGACGTCACGGTCTTCATCTGGGATTTGATCCATCGTGAGCATGTCTGCTTCTTGCTGGTCCATGGCCCCACTGGTGACCAGCTGGATTCAAAACAACAGAAAGAGTGAGGAGACTGTGGCACAGATGCTGACTAATGCAAAGTTGTAGTATACGCACTTTGTGCTTTAGTGCATTGAACCTCTCTTCCCTCCGTTTTTCTCGGAGCCTCTCTCTGCGCCTGTGCTGTTGCTCCAGTGTGTGCTCTGTCACAGTGTAGCTTTGAATGGTGCTGTGCCTCTGCACCATGCCCAAAGTGGCACCTCCTCGTCTGGGCACACTGATGAAGCCCTGGCAGCGTGGGAAACTGAACACTGTCACCTGGCCAAAGCGCACACTGCTCTGTGCATTTCTAAGCCTTGGTCTCTTCAGAATGGAACGAACTGAGAGTTTGGAACGAAACACAAAACGACAAAATGTCAGAGAAGTGAGTCAGGTCTAGGGCTGGGCAATGTTGCCAAAACGGTTATCACAATAGTATTGTATTAGATATATGTTAATTGCACATGGATTTTGCTCCTGAGTAAAGAAACTACTTAATTATCATTCAAATCTCTTTAGTGGCAGAAAACGACCAGCATCTCCTAAAGTGTGAAACATTTCACAAAACCTGAGGTTAAACACTCAAAGTTATTATGAGTAATATATTCCAAAGTGTGTTTGTACAATGCATTAATAATATATCAATACATTCATATATATTACAATTGAAGACAATCAAATTGCTAAAATTATTGTTACTCAATTACTTCCAAACCCTCATAAGGACTGGTTTTAAAGTAGTCAGTTAAAAACAGCCTTTTTTTTTACAAAGTTAAAAGCACTTCATAAATAAAACATATTATAATCATCATTTATTGTTGTCCTGAGTCTGTTTCTCTTGAATAAAATACTGTAAGTGAAGTCCTGAGATGTGACACTGGTTTCTGTAGGTCACTGTTTGGCCACTAGGTGACACACTGCGCATTTCACATTAAGTTCATTCAGTAGTTGAAGATGAATCAGGAAATGAGATAACAAAGGGGTTAATTAGGTCTAAGTGTTGTCATTTGTGCTTTACCAGAATGTGATTATACTCTTTCTGCCAATTTGGTTGAACAGATTGGCTTCAGCAGACTGTCTGACTGTCTCACACACACAAGTAAGGCTAAACTCCAGTTGCAAAGGTCAGTAAACAACTGAGACCAGCTGACCAAACTTGTCTCAGCTGCTTTGTGTGTGTTGATATTGCTGTTGGTTTTACCTCTTTAGGGACCTTTTCTGACATAAACAATGACCTTGTCAGGTCAGGACCAGAAGTCCTTGTGGAGACCAAAACCTGGTCCTAATAAGACAGAACCTCATATCATATCTGTGGTTAGGTTATGGTTAGGGATAATGCTTTGATAAAGCTGTTCAGATAATTGGTATCTGTGAGAATCCTTAAAAGGATAGCTGTTGAGGCTGCATGTGTGTGTGTGTGTGAGAATAGCTCCACATCAAGGCACTGTTTGCACCAGTTGTGAAACCTGGTAACAGATTTAAACAAACTATAACTAATTAGTTATTATAGTGAACAATAATACCTACAGAATGTTTAGTCCCTGCAGCCCTTTGTGATACGAGGATGAGCCCACTTGATATGACTTTTATTAAAGGGACACTGCTAGTCAAATCAGTTCCACAATGTCCCAATGCCCAGGCAAATGACGGTCTACACGAGCGCACAGAGGCAAGTCATTCTCACTGCATTATCTAGAATGGCCTTTTAAGTTAGAGTTTTCATATCAGCAACTCATAACAGTGCTGCTGCATGGTGATAAGAGACACTCCTATTAAACACTGATGGGGAAATGGTCAGATAAGGAAGACGTTTGCATTATTTAAAGAGGGGAAAATGAAACAGTGGTCATCATTGGTTTTGGTGACTTACTGGGAAACGACGGCGACCTGTGAGAGGTGAATTCCTGGTGGTCGGAGGAGCTGCTCTCCCCGTCTGACTCCCACTCTGAGGAGGCTGGGGAGGAGAGGGAGGAGGAGGAGCAGGGATTGTCAGCTACCTCCACAAACTTTCTCTTTGGGATGCCTCTCATAGTTTGGCTGTGATGCTTAATATACATTCTGCACGAACACAGAAATAAAGTCCGAAAGTTAGACTTTGGTCATAAAAGTACAGATGAATAGAAAACAGGACAGTCACACAGCATGAACATGATATGGGACGTTACAATAATGACATAAAAGCTAAGTAATTCAACAGCTGCTTGTGTTTAACAGACTAACTATACACAGTCAAATAAAACTCTTTCCTGTTGAAGGCTGCAGCTCTGCTGGTTGAGCTGGTTTCAGGGCAAAAGTTTGTTTAGGCTAATTACACTTTGATAGAGATTATTTAACAAAGTGATGTTTCATGAGTTTGCAAATGTGCAGTGAATTCCCGTCTTTCACACACAAACAGCTGAGCACTTGAGAGCAAGAGAAAAAAAAATCAACAGCTTTTTTTCTTTTCCCTCTAGAGTAATTAACATTCCAATGATTCCTCATGTTTTTGTGAGGAATATGTGGAAACACAGGGTCCAGTGGTCACATGCTGAGTGTAATGGTTCGGTTGGCTGCTATTTTTGGATGTGAACATGGATAATAAATCTAAACGTGTGTAATTTCAGGGTTGCATACCTAAGCAGCAGAAAGGAAATCTAAGCAGAGTGTGTTGTTAAACCTTTTTTTTAAATGTGTTGGCTTCTCTGTGCTGAAATGTAAAATGCAAAGAATATAAAAAAACAAAAAATATTCATTCAGGAAGTTGCAAATGGAATATTTGGTATTTTATCTTAAAAATTAATTCAAACACTGATCAAAATTTGTTTAACTAATCATGTTCTCACTTGTTTGGTTTAAATTTCCCATTAGGAGTAATTGTGACTTAAAACCAGTGTCAAACTATTTCAAAACTGAATCGTCACCATTTAACTTAAACTCTCCTTTCCCCACAAAGAAAACAATTTGACATGAGGATGTATAATCACTGTCCTAGACAACAGCTGAGCTGACCAGAATTCAGATTTACCTCCTGTGAAGTTGCAGAGAGAAGGCAAGAGAATGTTCAACTGAACACAAGCCACTGAAAACAGAACAGCATGTGCATTTTCTAAAACAAGACAGAGTGTACCAGGTAAAATAATCACTCTGCTTCTGGTCAGAGTGAAGAGGAATGAACCACTGGCTGCTATTTGTCTGCACAGACAAGCTGTGCTCTGCCACGCTTTGCACTAATACACAGTCATCCACAAGACAAGGGCTTTCTGATAGTCTGTAGTAAGCAAATACTCAAATACCAGTGAGGCTGCGCGTGTGCATGTGCATGCTCTCAGAGTGAGCAGCTTCCTGGATCCATCAGCAAATAAGAGGTGAAACAAGAGACAGCTTATTGTGCCATTTCAGTGTTTGCACAGTAGAACCCTTTGCTATGAGGAGGAGTAAAAAGATTTATGACCTGAGCTGTGGAAAAAAAAAAACACATCTGCACCACTTTGCTGCGATCCTAAAAAACAATAAGGAGAAAGTATTTCTAATTAAATCTGCACTGCAGCAACTTTTCTCGCCACTGCACGTATTACACTTAATAAAGAGAGAGCAGAGAGACGTCACAGTGCATGTAGGTATCCACTGAGACTGCATTAATAATTTAAAGGCTCAAAGCAGCAGCAGCAGCACTTACTGCATGTTCACATGCAGGAGAAGGAGAAAGTGGTGCTTTAAAGTAAAAGACAGTGAGACTACAAGGAAAAACAACCACTCAATCAGGAAATGAGATAAAAAATAATTGCAGTGCAGCTTTAAGATGACACACTTTAAATCTCTAATGCAGATCATTCCAAACATCACTGGATTTAGTTTTCTAAAATGTAGCAAAATTTTCAAGCGCCAGATTTGAACCATAGACTGTACTAGTGTTGTCTTCCAATTTCAAAACAAACTCCCGTTTTGAAGGCCTGTGATTCCCAGTGCCATGACATCACCTGCACATTGACTCATATTTGATATGAGCTGGCAATCACTGGGCATCAATTCATGTATGCTATGCTTGATCTTTTCCTTCCCCCCTAAATGAGGACATAACTTACAAACTCAACATCATTTTCTATTGACTGAGAACATTACCTCCTCAGAAAAAGTTTTATTGATGCTATAAACTGAATAGGAAGTACACTCATTTTCCTATCGATTTCCATTCAGACAACTTTTTGCAACTGACTGAGTCTCCCCCTGGTGGCTAACTGCAACTTTTGTCCTACTTTCTAGACTGCACATTGAAAAACCAGAAGACAACAGTCTCTGATTTGAACATTAAGAACAACAATGAAGTAAACATTCGTTTGGGTCCTCTGCACCGCAGCCATTTTGAAAGTCATTTTCACAGTCAAAAAAAATCACCGGTGCAAATAATCAAATGAATGATGGCTGAGTTCCATTTAGCTTCCTGCTTCCTCAGTTTCAGGATGCATGCTGGTTTAATGCCACACCGTCCCGACTTACATGAACTAAAGAGAGGCCCCATGTTACGTTTAAATATAAACATAAAAATCTAAACCAAGGACTGTCTGTCTGAAGACCACCTGCAATACCCTCCATGGCCCACCAGAGGGCCACGGCCCACACTTTGGACAACACTGCCCTGCAAGAATGTAACTTTTTTTTTTGAGGGGAGCAGGCGTTGTTTCCTGTTTGACAATAGTGGTCATTAGCCAGCTCTGACCTCTTCACCCCTCGGCGATGAGGTCAAACACGATGACAACACTGTCTCCCCTTCTGTCCCCCTCTGTGTCCCGCTGTCCCCCTCTGTCTCGACAGCAGAGACAAAGTGGCAGCCCCATTCCCATTTAAAAGTAAACCAGAGCGCCACAACGTAACACACATCAGAGTGGACTTAAACACTGGTGTTTGTCTGACATTTGCGCAAAACGTGTCAAAACATCAACACATCAGAGTACGATTTTACAGAAGTTACATCCACAGTGAAAACTCCACAGTGACCCCTGCTACACTTTCCACACGAAAACGCATCAGTGAGTGATAATAAACGCCAAATAACATGGGAAATAAACAACATGGGACGAGTGCACTGTGACTTTACGTTACTCACCACGAAGGAAAAGGCAGCATAATCAGAAAGAAGGCTTGAATGTGACAGGAAGTTATGCGCTCGGTCGGTGGAGCAGCCAGCTGAGCATTGTGATTCCCTCCGTGTTTATGTGAGGACACACACACTAGTACTAGTGTGTACATGAGAGCTGAGGCTGCTGCTGCTGCTGCTGCGAGCTGAGCTCCCAAAGAGTCGATGCGCAGGCGAGATAATTCACCCCTTAGTCCTCCGCAGACAGGGCACATGCGCCTCACGAAGCGCAAGAGCGTAATTCCGGGAAAATGCCGTTGGTTTTCCCGAGGCTATTTGCCATAACAGTGTAACCAATCAATGTGCTACATTAGACTCAATGTTCACAAAACTCAATGTTATATAATTATCTTCTGTAGATAGATAGATAGATAGATAGATAGATAGATAGATAGATAGATAGATAGATAGATAGATAGATAGATAGATAGATAGATAGAAATTTGGCTTGCATTAAACTCAAGCTTCCCTGGTAGCAACTGTTGTGTTTTTCCAAATTGAAACTTTAAAAATTAGTGCTACAGATGTTTTGTGAACATGGACAGAATTTGGTGCTGTTGTGTTATCAAAGACCTGCAGAAAAAAAAAAAAAAAAAACAGAACAAGGACAGTCATGCTGACATGGTTGCTTCACCTGGGGGTGATAAATTGTGCCCTAATGGGCAGGTGAATTCAAGCGGGGTAGAGAGATGAAGATGAAGATGAAGATGACCCCAAGGTACAAACATCCTGCCAAAGCCAAGAAAACTTTGATCATGTTCACCACATGGTGGTGGATGACAGACTTGTTGGCATGGTGGAGGTGGACCCCTGATCAAAAGCACACTGGGCTGGTCACGTCGCAGGAGAACTTGGCACATTTTGAAGCAGACCCAACTGGTTTTCTTGAAAGTTTCCTAACCGCAGGGGAGACAGTGTTGAAAAATAAGCCACGTATGATCAAATTCAACCATTACATCATGATCAGCTCATGACACTTTTCAGCCCACCCTCGTTGTTCTGTGATGTGCTTTGGGAAGGGGAGAGGTGAGTGGAGGAGTCCTCTGTTTGGTGCGCTCTGCAGTGTTCCCAGTAGTTTTCACCCATTCTGACACACAAGACCCTTTGATTGATCAAGCCCAATGTTACCATGGAAATGTTTACTTTAACGGCAGCAATAAACACTGGCTATGTTCAGATTGTCCATGTCACATTATGCTTGCACTCACTTTACTACAGCGCAGCCTTGCTCTTCTTTCTAACATTCTGTAACTGGTGCAAACGAATCCCAATATACAACGTAAATTCAATATCAGTGTGCTGAAAAGTCCCTGGAGAGAGATCATTTGCAATGTTTATGCTATGTGTAGGTTCTTTACTCTTACAACAAATAAGTGCATTGTATATTTCCAATATTAATTTACTCCAAATCAAAGAACTGATGGTCACAATTCATCTCGCACCTACTCGGCATGGATTCAGGCTTAAAACCCAGTTGTTCCTGTTTGGCCACTGACAGAAAGACGCAGCAGTGCACTGGCACTTTTCCTCAGAGATGGTGTTGTATCATAATAAGCGCCCCTGGAGGGTGTCATTTCTATTTCACATACTGTAGTTGCAGTATGGACATCTGTCCATAGCATATCCTAATACTTGCTTTTGTACCCAGTAGAAGTGCTCGTGCTGGGAAGGCATCCTCTGGCCTCACTTTTCCTCTTTGAAGCTCTCCTGTGTGTCATGACGCAGACAGTGACACAGTCAGAGGCAGAAGACGTGTATGACTGACGCTCCTCTCCACAGATTCCTGTCTGTTGTGCTCACACTGTGTCCTTACTAACAGTGAGGTAGTGGTAAATAAATAACATAACAGGCTTTTTTTAGCCAAAGGCAATCAGGCACTATTATAAACACTTGAGTTGTCTCCACAGTGACGTCTTTTTTTTATTATGTTTGTTTATGCCAAATAAATAAGAAAAAAAAAAACTGACTGAGATCTACAATTGTAGGTGGACAAAATATCAGCCCAGATGAACAAAAATATAAAGGTCTGTGGTGTTTGATAGTGCTTACATTTCACATGTGAGTATTTAGTTTCCTGCATGTCTCTTTTATCTTTATGTCCTGTCTTTGTTTCCATACAGCGTCTGCTCTTTTATGTCTTCAGAAACTCCCTTGAAACCTCTCGGCTCAGACCTACATTAAAGGTGACACACACTCCATGTTATTCATCTTACATTACTGTAATATGAGTCATTGGTGTTCGTCAGTGATGATAATTTTATTCTGACACTCCTAAACTCCAGTAAGCTCCCTGAGGCATAGAGAGGAGCTGTTTGATAGGCGGGATCATGGGTTGTTGGTGGAGAGCCTCTACCTTTTCTGCTCAAAGAAAAATCCTCCTCCCTTTTCTTATAAGCAGATGTCAGTCATAGGCTGAAGTTTATGTATGCACAATTTTACATGCACAGTTTTAACAATGAGGTAAAAGTGAAGTGACTGGATTCTCATTTCATTGTCTCTCCTTTTAAAGTTAATTATAGGCGACTCTGCAGGGAAAATGAAGCTTGGTGCGCAGAGAGAGGCAGGAAAAAACAGAATGTCCAACAGATGAACAGAAAGACAGACAGGACCCAAAATAGCCCAGAGCTTGAGCTTTGACCTCATTGTTGATACACATCAGTTCATCAGTGAGGAGATGAACAAAAAAAATGCAGCAATACCAAAATATCTGTTGGCCTGCTCATCACAACCTTCAGCAATCAGTGCGTTACAAATGGTGTGACCCACTTTGCCTGGGATCACTCTAGTCCATGAACGTTTGCTATTCCACGGACCTGTGCTGGGGGCAAGCACCAGAAAGAGCGTGCAGCATGACATGAAGGAATCAACACAGTGAAGGCAGCTCACTGAGTTCCTGACTATAGCACAGTTTTGTTTTTGTATTTTGTGTTTTACAGCACGACGGATGGAGGGAAGGCATAAACATACCAGCTACACTAGAAAAGCATGACGGCACCAAGCTTTAGTTTAAGGAATTATCCCACTTTTGAAACATATGCTGAAGAGGACTTTAGGTTAAGGGATCTAGTCTAATCTAGTTCTCTGAAACATGAGTGCGATGCCAACACAAATGTTGAAAGAGAACTGTTGGAATGTGGACCCACAGTCATCATGTCAGAACGCTCTGCAGGCCGAGGTTAACCTGGAGCTTGCGATACTACCAGTGTTTTGGCGCATGGTGCTCAAACACGTGATTAAATTATTGATATTTTTAGTCTCACAGCGACTTACTCAGCAAAACACATAACCAAAGTGCTACACGAGGCTTTGGAGCTATTTATAGCAAAAATCACATTGTGTGGACAGAAATAAGCAACACAGTTGGAGTTTCCTGTGGCTGGCCGTTGCTATGCACAGTGCGATCTGGTGTGTTGTGTGCTTCAGTGAGTCCGGACGCTGAGTCAGACTCACACACTCAATGCTGCCTCACACACTCTAAAAGATGAGTTACATACTGTAGATCGGGTAATACACTCACGGCCACTTCATTAGGTACACAGGGCACCTAATAAAGTGTCAGATGAGGCACTTAATGAGGTCTTCTGCTGGTGTGGTCCATCTGCTTCAAGCTTTGATGTACTGTGTTCAGAGACCGTTTTCTTCACACGGAGGTGGTTTTCTTCATACTCTCGTGTGCATAGAAATCTCAGTCGATCAGCAATTTCTGAAATCAGTTAATCCGGCACCAACAGCCATGCCACATTCAAAGTATTTTAAATTACCTCTCCCCCTCATTATGCTGTCATGTGGTTGGCTAACAAGATATTTGAATTGACAAGTAGTGGAACAGGCATACCTATAAAATAAAGTGACTGTTGAGTGGCAAAAATCATAATTTATTCTATTTACTCACTTCATAAAAGTCTGGCTGACCCACTTCCCTAGCCTTTTTTCTTTCTTTTTTTTTTTTATTCCACATTAAATTCCATTCACATGTTATATAAATATGTATTGAAAAGTGAGCCATATTGTACAGGTTCATTATTCCAGAGCTGCTTTCTTCACCTTTGTGTTTGACAGACGACGCTGCCTCACATATGAGAGTAAACTA
The DNA here is from genome assembly GCA_016785285.1 of Brachirus orientalis. Lineage (NCBI taxonomy): Eukaryota > Metazoa > Chordata > Actinopteri > Pleuronectiformes > Soleidae > Brachirus > Brachirus orientalis. Next base: position 5,279,110 of record JAFBJR010000101.1, read on the forward strand.
TCAGAATAAGTTCAGTCCAGAGTCCATGTTACACAATTTATGGTTAACATACAATATGAAGGCAGCCTCTCAGGTTCCTGCCACTGGCTTCTGTGGCCCCGTTTTCAAGCTGTGCAAGAAATGGCCCACATACAGCAATATAGTGAGTTTGACAAAGCTTCAGGCATGTGAAACTGTGCCCCAGTTTCTCCTTCCTTCTCTTCCTTCTTGTGCATTCTGTCTCTGGCATTTAGCCACTTTTAAAGACCATTCTTGCTTTTCCTGGACATAACAGGATCTATCAGGTTGTGATGTTGTTGATGCCATTGCTGTTTTCCAGAAAGGTGTTGTTTAAGACGCCAACTGGAGCCACGTGACATGCTGCTGGGAGACTGTTGTTTTCCAGATACATACTTCCTTGATAACAAAATCAAACATGAGAGATAATAAAAAGATTGCAGTTTTGAAAGGAATGTTCCCAATAAGTAAAACTACACATGGTGTTTAACAATGCTATACAAACGTTTAGTAATTTAAGTCACGTATTAAATTATTTCCAACAAATATATTTAACAAGTACTTAATGTATGTTAAGAAAAGTAAGAGAACTAATTTACAGAATGACTGTTTCAGTATGATGTATGTACTGTATTACTGTATTATTGACTGTATTAGTATTATATTTTTATTGATGCTGCCTTACTTGTTTTTACTCCTCTTTGTTTTTACAGCCTCTGATGTCACACCCTGATGGTCTTCACCATGGTCACAAGGGCAAAAACACCCAGTGGTTTCTATTTCAGGGGGAGCAGAGGCATTGAATCAATACTTTTTTCATCATCTTTGCTGTCATCTTTTTTTTTTTAACATCAGGTGATAGCTTTATACATAACCTTTTTTCTCATTTCAGGTTAATTTATTGTTTTTATTTTAGATATGAATGTGTGAGGCAGTGATATAAGTTTTAAAAATGTTTAAATGCAGACATTCAATGCAGGGTTTTACATGATAGATCTGCATTTTGTGTCCTCAGAAATGTTTTATGTCACAAGTAATGTTGCTGTATCACTGTAGTGAAACCCCTGACTTACTTTGTTTTCCAGATATAACCTATACAGCTCCAACATGCAGCTAATATATGATTCTCAAAAATGTCATCTTTCTTCTACTCCTAACTACTGAAATAAAAGCAGAAATAATCAAAACTTCCTATGTGTTCACATAGAACCCCACTGTTGTTAGTAAAAGGCTGACTTGGAGACATGTTTTCCAGGGTCTTAAAACTTGACTGTACTTAACATCTGCCAAAGAGACACATTCTCACTTTCTCCACTGTGAAAATGTCATTAAAGGAAGAAAATGCCACAACACTGACACCAGAGGTGGTGAATGGACTGCTGTCCTTTTGTTTGTGCTCTGGTATTAATTCACGGGATGAAACAAGAGAAGTTGACACCAAAATGGCAAGTTCAGGCTTGTGCCAAGTGTGATCTTGGTCCTGGTCCAGTGGTGATATCATTTTTCTGTAGAAGACCTTGCGGAGCTACAACAACCTTGAGTCTAAGGGTCTGTTCTATCTGCAGCATGTAGAATGAAAAATTAATATGAACGAGATCTATATTATAATGGTGAGTACTGCAATGTATAATTCAAACACCTTGGGATCTAATTTTGTGGCGCAGCGCAAGGTGGCGCAGCCCGCACAGTGGTAATTTTGCAGAGATGGGTGTGGTTGCACAAAAGGGGGAGGTGTCGACAGATTCAGCTTGGCGCGGTGACAATTTCGTACCAAAAGGTGCGTTTTTGCCAGGTCCAACCTGGTCGGGCTTTAATTTCGTAGACCACCTGCTGCACAGCTCTGTCCTTAAATGTTTGCGTTTTTCACTCAATCACATTAAAGACACACAAAATTGCTCATGAAACAAAATGGTGTTAATATCAATTTTATTGATTAATTGAACTAGTCTCCTTCTTATAATAATATTGGTAACCTCCTTTTAGCTCCTTTTGCATCATCAACCTATGGAGGTCTGTTCATGTGATCATATATTGGGCCACTGCGAGCTTGGACCTCCCGAACCAGAACATCAGTTTTCCTCCATCTGACGCTGCAGTTGTCTCCTTCGTCCATGGTGAAATGAAACTTTCACTGCGCCCCGCTGCGGCTCATTTATAGGTTTATAGGTGAGGAGAGGAGCTCATTTGATTGGTGAAGACTGTGTTAAATCCAGCCACGCCTTCTCTCCCTCTCTTTGCTACTTGCTGGTAGGAGAGATGGAGGCGGGACAGAGGAGTACTTGCACCTGGCTGAGCCCGGCTGCGCACCCTGCGCTCTGCACGAGACTTGCAAAATGTGCCTGGACACACCCTCTTGGTGCGGCGCACCTGTGCCTGGCCTGGTCTACGAAATTAGAGCCCCTTCTCTTAACAGGCTTGTCATAACAGCAAAGAACAAAACTCATATTCAGGCATTTGTTAATGTGTTACTCAGTAACATATTACTATAATCTTATTAATTTACCCAGTTACGAGAACTGTAAGGGATTTTAAGTTACAAAACAGTAATTATATAACAATTACTAAGCAAAGTAATCTAAGATATGGCATTACTAGATTATTAGTTTGTGTGGCAGGTCATGGCAGGTCACAATGGAAGGACTATGCAGAAAACAGTAGACGTTGGGTTAACACAGATTTAGCTTTCTTTGAGAGGCTGCCATTGTTGCAGTTCTGCTATTTTACTGTTCATTTTTGCTTCAATAAAGTGGATTCAGTTCCATAAGATACCTGTTGAACTTTCATTTTTGACTGTATTTAAATATATAGTAATATGAGAGACGTAATGTACAACTTTTGATACTAAGTAAAGCAATTATTTAACTTTTTAAGGTGTAATAAGTAATAACCAGCTTGCTTGAGTGAGCCAAGGTGCAGCCCAGAGTGCAAAGTAGGTAACACAAGTACACTTTTCAACATAAGTGATCTTATCTGCTCCTGCATGTAAGCAGTGCAGGCTGTAACAGCAAAACAGCAAAACACACAAACAATGACCCTCTTGTCAATATTAGCCAGGGAACTGCTGTGACCTTTCTTACAAATGTACAAACTGGCCTGTGTGTTGGACGCAGAAGAATATTATACAACATTTCACTAGTCAGAGACTTGTATCTGTATATCTATGTCTGCTTTGGCTGCTTTATCATTTATCATGCATAAATGACAAAGTTGTCCAGGTGTCCACAGTATGTGTTCCTCTTGTCAGTGTGCCACTGATTGCATCTGGGTGTCAGGCCTGCAGTGGGAGCTCCCGAGTTCCTGCACGGTATGATCTGCTCACATGTGACTGCATGTGAGGCTTTCTCAGCAGTACTTAGCAGCAGCCAGGAGGAGGAGGAGGAAGGAGACCTGCTCTGTTCTCAGCTGTTCAAGACAGTACTGACTGTTCTGTGTGGGTGAAACTGTCCCTATGTCTCACACTCCCCCACCCCCTCACTGATTACTCCCCTTCCATTGCAGCTGGCAAAGCACATGCATTAAAGGTTGATAACACAAGTTATCAAGGATAGTACTTTCACTGACTTCTCTAACGGCAAAACTGTGAACAACAGCAGTTTAGAACTCCTTTAGCACTGCAACCATGTGTGCATGTACTGTGTAATCACACCGCATTTCATGGCAACAACAAAGCCTCTGTCAACAGTGCACACTGGCTGCTATGTTGCCCTTTAACCACATTTATGTGTGAAAGGAGGCATGTTTCACTGGTGCCATCTCCTGGCTGTTAAATGAATAGGACCACACTTCATACACAGCACACACAAACATTTTTATATCACTTTACCATACATGTAAGGGTGGTGAGGGAAGATAGAGCCAATCCCAGCTGATGTAGTGCAAGATGCACTTGAAATGTGTATATATATATATGTGTGTGTGTATATATATATATATATCCCCTTCTTTTAATGTAAAAGTGTGCTAAGAAGTTAACAATTACCCAACATTTACTGTGTCCGACATTGTGGCAGCAGTGCAATTTTACCATGTGAGTACTGGCTGTCATTATCAGCACAGCTGTGAAATGCAGCATCAGCTTTTCCTGTTCTATAGCTGAGTCCTGTATTGGCAAAATGGAAGTAACAACTTAACACGTTATCATATTAAGGTATATTGATGTGAACAGTAAATGACTGTGACTCCACCCCAGCGTTTAAGTCCCTAAAAGAAAGCATGCAAAGATAAAATGCTGCTGCTCATGTTTTTGGCATGAGATACAGTAACAGAGAGGCTATGTCAGGAATTCCAAAACTGGCATCTGCCTGGACCAGCTGTCTTTGTACACACAGATCTGCCTGCTGGTTTTAATGCCCCATTCTGTCACCACTGTCATAATTTAGCAGAATCAACATTACTTTCTAAAATTGACTTACAAGAATAAAACCTTAGAAAATACAGTCTAGGTCTTGCCCTAGCAGAAAACAACATATTTTCGTTGTTAAATTTGTGATCAATTTACATAATAAAAACAAACGAGTGCAGCATTCCTTTTTAAATAAAACCGATGCTGTGTCTGAGTACATCAGAAAATGCATCATGGATATGATAAACCATCGCAACCAAATTTGCAATATAAATCATGACAAGATCAAATTTGTGCAATATTATTTCTGTCTATACTGCCATTTCTGTAACACCTACTATTATTTTGAATAGTTAAACCTGCCATCTTCATGAGATATGCAGTCTGTTTGACTGATAAAGGTTAAATTCATTCAGTCTCTGGAGAGGACTGATACTGTAGCCATGTGTTTTATTGGTCTGTCGGAGAAATGCATCAGGTAACATTATAGAACCACATTTTATATCCGGATACCTTGAATCACAAGGTCTTGAAGGACTTTGGTCCCTGGAAAGTGCTGTGTCTGGTGTGAGATGCTCCTAAGCCACAAGTCCGCCCGACAGACTGATATGCACAGGTGACTTCTACTTCTCTGCAGGTATGGCGTTGAATAATATTTCTTTTGATTTCACAAACAGAACAGCATGAGCATATTTGCAGTAATATACACCAAGTGTCTTATGCTATGTAACTTCTGGTTTTCCTTACCTGAATGAATTTAAGGTATTAGAATTAGATTATGATACAAATTTGTGTTTACATTTTGGTTATTGTGACTTTCTTTGCTTTTCGGAGAGTGGGGTATGTCATTTAGAAACAACATAATGATTTATATTTATAGATACAGAGAGGTGTTACTTTTGCTTGTCTGAGTGCAGATGCTCATAAACATTAACAGAGTCATATGATCATCGGCATGACAGTTTATAATAAAACTGAGTTAAACCTCATCTGTAATTATAGTCATGAAGATGAATTAATAAATATGTTATGAATTGGATCTTTTCTGCTCTAAATAAAACAGTTCACTATTTTGGGCTTAGTGAACAAAAGCATGTTCTCTTTCAGCTACAGTTTGAGGCGTCACTATGGAGACATTTGAGCTGAGGAAGACTCAGTCCCTGAAGAGTCTTTCTTGGATTAAGGAGGGGTCAGGGGTCATGCCAAACCTGACCTCCTGGAACAGGAAGTCTGTGTCTCAGCTGGTGCAACAGTATGTTTTACACAAAACATGCGGGAACACTCATGCACTGTAGAGTGTTATATACCGCTGGAAGTTAAACTGACTGAGGTTTTTGTGCTTTGTATGTTTGAGTCCTTGCCAGGTCAAAGGCTGGGATACCTGTAGACGAGGTATCTAATCCCCAGGTTAACTGACGGGGGAGTGAATGGTTATTCATAAAATCACTGCCAAATCAGTATATGGATCCTCTGCTGTGGTAACCCCTAGAGAGGAAGAAGCCAAAAGACAAATACATATTCATTTATGAAGCAGTACATGTCTGTTATTTAAAGATGACCAAATCAATCAATGTATTAGTTTAATTGTACCAACAATTATAAATACCAGAAGACTTTCTTGCTGTTTCTGTGACTCTTACATTCCTCCAAATGTACAAACAATAAAGCACTTTCAGGTCATTTCTTACTGCCCTGATTACATGTTTCAGTCACTTTAACTTTTCACAGCTTTGGATTGAGTTAAAACCACTGGGAGCACTGTAGATTCACTTACCAATAAATGTGTTCCAACAGTTATCAAAGCTGTGCTGACCTGAGGAGTGTTGAAAAAGTGGAGCAGAAAATCCAGGTAATGTATATTTAATGTTTTTTTCCCCATCATGAATAATACTAAAGAGAAAAACACATACAAACCATTTTCTGGTGCTGCTGCCCAGCAGGTATCAGAAAACTGTGTGGAAGGTCGATGGGGGAGGAGGCAGGAGGGCAGTGGGACTGTGGCCCTCTGGGGATCAAGAAGAAGCTCTAACCTGCCCAGGAGTCGCTCCATGGACGTCCTTCCTCAGAGAGAGTCTGCGGGCACCAAAGCTCTGTGTGCCCTGTTTGAGTCCAAGGCGAACCTCCTGCAGCAGAGCGTCCACAGCAGCTCCACAGCAGACCTGCAGTTAGTGTCTACTGTAGGCAGCAAAATAAGGGGAGCCTGCCCCCTGCAGGACCTGAAAAGTCATAACACTCCATTAAAGAATATTACTGCTCAGGTATGCAAGATGAGATGAAATGAGATCTTTAACTTTATGTCACTTCATTAATCCCTCTGCGAAGATCCCTCTATGAAATTCAGGTTTCAGTAGAGCAACACACCTGAAAATGACACAATAAAAGGAATAAAATATCTACAAGACCAATTTGACAAACTTGATGCTTTCCCGCCTAAACTGCAGTGTTAAAGGTCCAGTGTTTCATTTTCTACGCACTTTGGTCAAAATTCCTCCAATCACCTACACTGGTTTACTCAGTAGTACAGTATTTCTAATTTTATCACCTGATGAACTGTTCAGAACCATGGTTATATAGGATGGGGGGGCTCATTTAGTTTGACAATGTCAACCAGGAAGATTAAAAAAAAACTAGTGGAAACTACAAACAGTGAAGCGGAACCGTCTTCATCACTCGATATGCTCTTGATCCACAGGGAACAACCCAGGTGGAGAGAGGAAAGGCCAATAACCGACTCCACGAGTCAAACGACAAAACATCCCGAAACTCACATGGTGAGTAATTGTGCCGAATTTCATGTTACTACTCACTGGGAACTCACTGAGATGTGATAGGGCAGGTGGGATTTGTGCCACTGCTCTTTCAAAGGCATTAGGTCACAGCTGCACTTTGGTGCCACAGCTCATAGTTAATAATACATGTGAAATCAAACCATCATATGAATTGTCCGTATTCCTGCCAATTCTTTGTTTTTTTGGATGAACTATTTAAGAGTTACACATAAAGTATAAGGTGAGATATGAGTGTGGACATTGAGGCAGCAGCCTCACACATGTGGTATAACACATGAACCTATATTAAGTTCCCACTGAGGCAAAAGGTATTTGAAGTGTCACCATGTAAATCCTGACAGAGCTGAGTGAAGAGTAACCTCTGTATTCTTTGGCCCTGGGATGCATCATCAATCAGCTAAATAAAGACCAGGATGTAGGAGTGTAAATACATAACTATGCATGTGGGACATTTGCTTAAGATAGGAGCAAGGCTGTCAGTGATGGCTCTGACTGCGACGCTCTCTGACCTCGAACTGATGTGCAACACAGACAGAAATGAACATACACATCTACACTAAACTGCTTTAAATAATACCGATTACAGCATACTAACTAGAAACAAAATTATTTCTTTTTTATTTGGATAAAAGCATGGTTTGGGGTTTTCTGTTTACATGTGAGACATGCTCATTACCCTGATATCTGGAGAAAACATGGAAGATTAAAAAGGTAAATCTGCAACAGTTACATTTTAATAGAAGTGAGGACAATAGTACTGTAAAAGGTTTCTTTTTCTTATTGCCTCAAATATGCAATTCATTTATTTTTTTTTCTCTTCTGCCCACATATGTGTTACTAGCAGATAATGTTTATTTTGTAAAATCAATGTTGCCTTATAACCCCACAAGTCTGTCCGTCTATCTGTCTGTCTGTCTAGCTCCAATGCATTATTCATTTCAAACATGTAAAATAAAAACATCTATATGAACACAAACACAAGTAACACAGTTTTAGTGCATGCCTTACAGGGAGTTTCTCAGTATACATTTTATTGATGTATACAGTCAGATGCAGTCTATTATATAATCTCTTTATTCAAGACCATAAACAACATAAATACTATGCCAATTTATAAATAGCTATTTTTTTTAACTGTTTTTAAACTGATTTGTTCTGTTCAAGCTCCAAACCTTTCCACAAATTCACCCGGCTGTTAATTTAGCTCTCCTCTCAGATTATAGCTATTACCTGTATGTAGTTTGGATGCAGATTGTTTTCTTTGTATATTTTTTTTGTGCTGTTCTACACTTTAACAGTTTTATAAACTTTTACGTACCAGACGATTTTTAGGTGTTACCCCAGATGTTTACACAGTAAACTTAAGGTACTTAAGGTATAGCCAAACAGAATATACAATAGAAAAATAAGAAGAAACAGCATCTTTATCTGACTTCAATGGACCAGTTAACCAAAGTAGGACCTTTAGTGTGTCCCTGTTCCTGTGCTTTTTTTGTCAAACACCAGTGACACAAATATTATAGGTCCCACCCAGCGCCTGTTATAGTGGGTGACAATGTAGCGATGGGAATGGGAGGTGGAGGGGTGCCCCAGTCCTTGGGTGACTAACAGGGGTGATTGCTTCAGCCGAGCAGCAGCAGCCGCCGCCGCCGCCAGCACACCCTCCCAAAAATAGCCAAAGTCTTCCACTGAGGCAGTGGGCTCTGATAAAAATCAGCTGTCACTGAGACCACAGGACCAGAAAGAGCTCAGTCTCAGAGAAGAGACAGGCATCGAGGAAGCAGGCAGTTGTATCACACAGGCAACACAGCGGACATACGCCGGCCAGGGAGTGACAGCAACGCTTAGTGAGTATCAGGAGGATTTATGATACAAATATGGAGAAAAGCTGCTTTATTACACTGTTTTATAGCATTATAATAACACAGTCCATCCAATGTGTGTGTGTGTGTGTTTTTAATAACCATAATTAATCATGTGAATGGTCGCTCTTCATTTGAACAATTTTAACAAAATAATAAAATTAATATTCCAGTTCTGAAAATGAATTACAAGAATGAAAACTTATTTTTGTACAACACAGTCTAGGTCTGCTATTGATTAACTATTGATTATTTAATCTACATTTGTTTCACAGCTTTTATAGTTAGTAGTAATAAAGCTTTATTAAAATAATTGTCAAAAGAGGAAACAACAAAATTGCAGAGCTCTAACAGATTAAAAAGTTTCAAATATTGTATATACATTGAAACTGTCTTAGGTTCATGTGTTGAACTAAATAAATAATAAAAAATATTGTAAAGTGAGACTAAAATATTGGCACCAAATATAAAAAATATTGCACATTAAGTGATCTATAAAGAAAAAAAAAATCTCTTCTGTTAAAATATTGACTTTGAGAAAACCCAGGTGGATTTTAAATGACTGCTGACATGTTATTGAATAGGTTATAGAAACCGAAAGGAAAAGAATCCAATGTTTCTTTTGTTGTCTGTTGCTGTGTGCTGTTTGGGGGGTCTGAGACCCTCCAGTATGAGCTACCTTTTGGCATGCACGTTTTCATTACAGTCTGTGAATGTGGCTACAATTGACAACAGCTGATGGCGGTGAAGATAGTGGCAGTGACGAACAAATAGCAACTGCATCTCACCATCATTTGTACAGCTGCCAGCAGCCCAAAAACGCCCTCACTTTACTGCGCCGCTAATAGCTCCTCTCCATTCCCACAGAATGAACCCACATCAAAGAGATGTCTCAAAATATAAAAGCCTATGTGAAAACAACTGGACTTTACAAATCAGTGCTATTGGTATTGTTGTGTGGGACAGCGCAGATGATTACTAATAAAGTTGAGTTTAGAGGGCGAGGACGTGCGATGCACTTATTCTTCCTGCTCACCCAGCCACGAAAAATGCTTTAAGTCCAGACTCGTGAGAGGCGCCAGCTCACTGGTGCATCCTTTTGTCCTGTGTGGGCTTAGTGTGTAAAAAGGAGAGGTGTGTTCAAATCTGGCCATTAGTTACAGCTGGGTAGCTGGTGACCTCCAGCCATTTTGTTCACTGTGCTGTAGGTGTCAAAACAGCCTCCTGATGATATCCTTACTGTATTCCCACATAATACATTCAACACGTATTTACTGTTTATTTTAGGACACTTGCTTTAAAAAAAAAAATACTAACTGAATGGTAGCAACATTCAACCACATTAAAGATGAGCTCATTTCTATGTTTTTCACTGTGTCAGGCAGTTCCAATCCAATCCAACTTTATTTATAAAGCACTTTAAAAACAACAGCTGAAGCAAAGTGATGTACATTAGAGGTAAATAAAAGAAATAAACTACTGAAAAATACTAAAAGATAGACAAAAGAGTAAAACATATGTACACACATATACAGTACATCCATGCAGCAAGTGAAATGGACTATATACACATAGATATGCACACAAAGATGCATGTATACATACATATACACATACAGAATATATATAAATCACACATCCTCTCTCTCTCTCGCTCTCTCTCTCTCACTCACACACACCTACATATATACACAAACAAACATAAAAACAATAAAGACTGGTAAAATCAATGCCTCACACTGCAGTTGCTTTCCTTTAGTCAGGAGCTGAAGGTTTGATGGCAGGGTGCTCACATAAACAATGTGCAAACAATCTGTTTCACCCCAGCTGAGCTTGCAGTTGTTGTTTTTTTTTTTTTTTCCACTCTCTTCCTGGCGTCATAGTCAGTCCGTGGCATGCACTTTGACGAGTGACCTGGGCAGCAGGCCAGCTGTGAGGGTCGGTTTGTCTTGTCAGCTCCCAGGATCAAAGCCTTCATGAATATATTTATTGGTTACAATGTTTAAGTTTTAGCACACTGAATCAAAGCACGTGTTCACCATGCTACTCAAAGCCACTGCTGAGGTGCCAGACTGTAGCGGATGAAATTGTTTCCACAAGTCAACAGTGATAAGAAAGGCTCCAATATCACTATAAATACACACACTTAGAGTGTCACTATAAATACACACATACACAGAGTTATCATTAAAGCTGTTGTTGGCAATCCACAATTTATCTTAATACCCTTCTTGTTTGTAATCCGGTTATACTGTATTTTACCTTGTCTTTTCTTTTTTAAATGACAGGTGATAAAACTGGTCTGTCACTGACTAAGGGGGGCTCCCCAACAAGACCAGCCAGAGACCAAATATCTACTTCCTCTTCCGTGAGAGAGAGATCCGCTCTCTATCTGTCACGAGCAGCAGCTACCGACTCCACGGGAAGCTCCACACAGCCAGTGAGTTCTTGACATTCCTCTCATTCCTCTTCACACACCGAGGTCAAGGGCTGCAGCGGAGAATGACAGCTATGCTCCATCACAAAAGCATTCAGTCTCTAATACACTTTAAATGTATAGCACAGGTGCTGGACAGTGCAAAAAATTACACGTCTTTACAGAAAGCCATGCAACTCACCTATGAACCAAAGTGTCCAAATAAAAACCGGAAATGATATATTACTTTTTTTCCAACAGGAATTCATCAGTGTTCCAGCAAAAAGATCTAAAAACACAAAGGTATTGTTTCATTTTCATGTCTTCTGTTGTTAACTGTGTGCTGTGGCTGCTCATTATTTTGCTTTGCTTGCAACAAAACAGTGACAGAAAAAAAGACAACTTTTTGCTGCTTTTTGAATGATTTTCTTTCACCATGGCTACAGAAATAAGATCAACATTTAATCATGTGGATGTTCATGATCATGAAACTATGAATCTGACTTTAATTTCTGACTTAGCTGACCACAATGTTATTTGAAAAATATGGCTACTGAATGTGGCTGTTAATGCGTGTGCCTCCGTTATTAATACTTTATCACATGTTTACAAAAAAATAAAGTTTTAATAGATACTAAATAATATCATCAGACTTCCACTAAACTGGATTTTAAATTAAATGATAGTTCACCTGTCTAGCTATAAGTGAAACTGATACATATATGAAGGGCTCATATTTCCCACAGGTGTGAATACTGCACTTGCATTAATCTATGGTCCATAAGTGTTCAATATTATGTCTTTAAAAAAAGGTGTTCTATTTTCGAAACATGATAATCTGGCGGCGTTGTGTTTGTTGCCCCACATGGCCAATAAATGAGCAGGTTTAAATAGATTACTAAATTAGAAAAAAAAATGGTTGAGCTTATGTAATCAAAGTAACTCACTACACTCAGAGTACAGGCTGGGTGTTTGGCTGACATCTGCCCACTAACAGCTATGGAGTGTTTCATTAACCCTGGTGTGACTGTGACGTGATAGCATGGTGGTGACAGGATGGTCATCCAGCCAGCATAAAGGTAAAGTATGGCTTCAAATGTTAAATGCATGCCATTCTATCATTTGCATATGAATTAACTAATACTTATCTTCATAACTGAACCCTTACAATATTACACCTATCTGTTTTTTTATTTCAAGATGGCTGATGCAGCCAGGAAAGTCACAGTTACTCAGTCTTCTCTTGATGAAGATGACCTGCCACTCCCTCCACCTCCTCCTGTTCCACCCAGACCCCTGGATTATGAGGCGCCTCTAGCATCAAGTAGCCTCCCCATGCTCCCACCCAAAGAAACCTTCTCAACCTTCTACCACGACCGGCAGAAGAGTGAACTGAAGAGGCTCTTTAAACATATCCATCCAGACCTGCGGGCAAATCTCGATGATGCTGTGGATGATGAGATACTGAAGGCAGTGCAGTCAGAAAACACTCCTGCAGCAGATGCAGCTTATCAGGGTGAGGTTCAATCCATGAGGTGGATTTTTGAAAACTGGAATCTGGACAACATTGGGGATCCTCATGCAGCCAAGAAGATGTTGGATGATGAGGAGTTAAAAGGTGGAGATGTAAGAAGCACATCTTCCAGGTTTGAGCATATGGCCAGCGTACAACAAGTGCCTGCTCTAAGACAGACCTCTGTCTGTGGTGATGTGAGAACATCAACATGGCTGTTTGAGACCCAGCCCTTTGATTCTCTAAATAAATCAATAACAGAAGAAGGTGAGCTGGTCGAGGCAGTACTGAAAGAACCCATCCAGCCAGGAGACGTGTCAGGGACTCGACTGCTTTTTGAGTCTAAATCACTCAGTGACTTGGGACGTTGCAACTCCATAGAAGATCATAGTTTCCTGAAACTTAAATCTGAGCTCCAGGAACAAAAAAGAGACGTCCAGAAGACTTTGAAACTCTTCCAGGCAGAACCTTGCTGCGCTATCAGAGACAACAGTGGCAACATGCATGAAGTCAAATCCATCTGCCGCGAAGAGATCAACAGCAACAACATCAGCACTGCCCGTTGGCTTTTTGAAACACAGCCTTTGGATTCGATTAATAAGGGATCTGATGGAGTGAAAGTAATCCGGGGTATATCACTGGAAGAGGGGCAGAGAGGAGGAGTTGACCAAAAGAAGTGGATGTTTGAGACTCAGCCATTTGACACAATACAAGAGGGTGTTGGAGTGGACAAGTTTGAAGGAATGGTTGCTGAATGTACAGGAGATGCTGATGTTGTCAGCAAGAGGAAGTTTTTTGAGATGCAGCCAGTGGCAGCAGTGAAAGGAGAGTCAGCAGAAAAATCTTCAGAAAGGGGAGAAATAATTGGGGGAGATGTCAAAACTTCCCTGTGGCTATTTGAAACTCAACCCATAGAGACAATAAATGATACTGAAGTCGGACATCTGAAGAAAATTACCCTTTCTGCTGATGAACAAGGAGAGGTAAAAGGCAAAAAGAAAATGTTTGAGAGCTGCTGTATTAAAGAAAAATCCCCATTCAAGGACCAAGCGATTGAAAAGGGTGATGTTAAGGGATTCAAACATCTCTTTGAAACAATTCCTTTGAGCAAAATCGTTCATTCTGATGAGGAGATCACTGAGAAGGAAAATGCCACTGCCGCAGAAAACATCGAAAGTAACAAAGCAGCGATTGGGACAACTCATTTATATGCAATAAAGGACAGCTTCGGAAACCTTCATAAGGTCACAACAGTCAGCCGAGAAGAAATCATCAAAGGAAAGGTAAAAAACTACAAGTGGATGTTTCAGACCAAGCCTTTAGATGTACTTGCAGAAAAAAAAGAAAACGTTGAGGTAATCAAAGGTATCACCAGACAGGAGGATATAAAGGGCGATGTCAAAATGGCAACATGGCTTTTTGAAACAATGACCATAGAGGGGCTTCATTCCAAGTTCAACATGACAGAGCAAACTTCCACTACAGAAGACGAGTCTCGTGAAGGTGATGTCAAGGCTTGTAAGTGGTTATTTGAAACACAACCAATGGATGTTTTGCATGATAAATCCGAAAGAGTGAAAGATAATGGAAAAACTGACAACACCAATGTCAAGTCCATTACTTGGCTTTTTGAATCGCAGCCTTTAGATAGCATCAGAGATGGAGAGGAGTACAATTTGAAGCTCTGCAGCACCATACGAGATTCTGTGAAGTCAGAGGTTGGTGTTCAAACAGTCAAACATCTCTTTGAAACACAAACCCTGGATAAAATAAGAAAAGATTCTAATTCAGAACAAGACATGAGATATGTTAGCCAGGTGGACTTTCAGTCAGGAGATGTCTCACGAGTCAAAGAACTCTTTGAATCCCAGTCACTTGATGAAATAGGAACCGAAATGGCAGCATCATCAGATGACCATATCCAGAGTGAACAAATTGAAAAAGGTTCAGTACATAAGTATACTTGGATGTTTGAGAACTGTCCCATGAACCTAATCAATAAGGACACTGATAATGCAAGCACACAGAAAGTAAGTGCTTCTGAAAGTGGTGATGTCCCAAACAAAAAGTTTGTATTTGAAACCTCTTCACTGGGCAAAATCCACAACGAACCTCTTGAGCAGAACGTTGCAGAACAGCCTTTGAGCAATGTAGATGTGAAATCCAGTACCATGATGTTTGAGTCGCTGCCACTATATGCCATCAGAGACAAAGAGGGGCAGTTTCATGAGGTCACAACTGTGAAAAAAGAGGAAGTAATGAGTGGTGATGTAAGAGGAGCAAGGTGGATGTTTGAAACCAAACCACTTGATGCCATCAAGGCAGAGAATGAAGTTTTTGTGATCCGAGCTGTCACACAAGAAGATGTCAAAAAAGGAGATGTCCAATCAGCCAGATGGAAGTTTGAGACACAACCTTTGGACTCCTTTACCAGCCACGATAAGCCCTCTGACAGGGTCACTGAAGACTTTGGAAGCAAAAATGTGCAGCTCAGTAAACAGATATTTGAAGCTGACCAATCATGCAAGACCTTTGTGCGAATGGTTAGTGTCACTGATGTCCAGCATGGTGATGTCAGGACCTCCACCTGGCTCTTTGAGAATCAATCAATTGACAGTCTGAAAGGGGAAACTCAGGAAGAAGGTCAAGTAAAAACAGTCCACAGGGAAGACAGCCAGAAAGGAGATGTGAAACGCTGCACTTGGCTGTTTGAATCTCAGCCGCTAGACAAGATCAAGGAGCCTGAGGACGCCTCAAGGCAAGGTGTTAAGGAGGAGATACCAAAGTCTGATGTGAAGTGCACTACCTGGCTCTTTGAGACCACTCCATTAGACAAAATCACTGCCAACAGCATTGCTGACAGCCTGTCATATCTTTACCAAATGTCTTTTGTTCACTCAAGTGGCATCATAATAGAAGCAAATGAAAGCAGGAACGTGAACATGGCCAAATACCTGGTCGAAAGCAATGAAGGTGTGCAAATCCAGAAGGAAGAGGTTATTGGGGGAAACATTAGAAACATCATGCTGAAACTCTTACTCAAACCAACCCTGAAGCCCCATGTGACTCTCCTCAGGGAGATGGAAAAGGGCAATGTGAAAACCACTGTGGTAGAAATTCCAGTCTACCAGTCAGTCACATGTATGGACGTTGAGAGGGATCAACAAATACAAAACATTGTCCAAATGATCAATGAATTGTTTGTTGAAGACAAGGCTTTGAAAAAAGGAATCATAATGCAAGAGACTCCAGAAGGACAAGCAGAAATTTCAGTCTACTCACTCATTTGCAATTATGAAACCAAAACTGAAAGTCATGTCATAGAGAGGGGGGATGTAAAGTCTGCTATTGGAAATCTGTTAGCTACTGCCAATAGTCAGAGGACTGCAGCATCTTGTCGAGTAGATGAAAATGAAAAGGGAAATGTGAACTTGTACAAGAGCTGCATTGAGAAAGGAGATCTGCACTACCTGAAAAGTCTTCATACTGAGTTGTCAGAAGACGAAGTTGATCACTGCCTTGCTTCTAAAGAACAGATTGAAATAGTTCAAGGCAATGTGAAAGAAGCAAAGAGAAGTCTCTGCCACCAGAAAGAACAGGTGGAGCGAACCATTTCTGATGTGCTACCAGGGGATGTACAGAGTACAAAAAAAGTTTTTTCAGCAGAGACCTCTTCTACTGTTGAAAACTGTGTTTCAAAGGAGGAAATCATTCCTGGGGATGTCTTATCAGCAAAGCAACAACTTGCAGTAAAGCAACCTGTTATAGTAGAAAAAGAAGAAATTATTGCTGGGGATATTAAGGCAACAATGCAGTCATTAGAACGTGCAAAGCAACAGAGCATGTGTGTAGAGCGGGAAATCATCAAACCTGGAACTATCTATGACATGGATTTGTCAGTCCAAGGTCCTGAAGGAGAAGAAGGTACAGTACAAAAAGAGGTCATTATATCTGGAGATGTCAAAGCAGCTAAAAGATCCCTTGAAATGGCTAAGCAGCAAAGCATGCATGTGGAGCGTGAAGTCATTGTTCCTGGAAACATATACAACCTTAATGTCTCAGCCCAAGAGGAAAGCTCATCAGCAAGGTGTTCGTCTGCCTCCAGAGGCCAGCAAATCAAGACTTACCCAAAGGTCAGTGATGCAGTAAAAGATCGAGAAAACCATGTTTCCTTTGAGGCTTGTCAACAAAAAGCAGTTGTAGTCAGTAGTTGTGCATCAGAATCACTGCCACCTTTTGTAAGCTATGTCTGTAATGGCCACGCATCAGAAGATGAGCGAGAAGTAATCAGAGGAGATGTGAAGGCAGCTATTAAGTCTCTGCAGACTGCAGTAAAAGAGCACAAGCTCCTAGATAAAGAGGATATTGTAAGAGGTAACGTCCAATTGGCTCTGCAATCTCTTGAGAAATCTAGTGTAAATGTATCCAAAGGAGACTATAAGGCTGCAATGATATACAAGAACTCAGGTAGAGCTTGTTCAGAGAGGAGCAAGACTGTGCACAAGCAGTGTGTTGTGGTGCCTCTGCCTCCATCTGACACAAAATTATCTCCTTCAATTTCAGTAAACTATGAAGAACAACCACCCATGACAACAAAGAATTCAACCCTCGACTCTGTCGCAAATGGAAGCCCAAAATCACCAAGGTCTGAAAGCGGAACTTCACCTCTACCACTCCCTCAAAAGACTAATGAAAAACCACAGGAGCAGAAGCCAGCGTTACCACCAAAGCCACAGTGGACAAAGTCAGTAAATATGGAAAGACCAGTTCCCCCTGCCACCAAAGTTGATTTCCCCACAGACTATGGAAAAAGTGCAAAATTTCCTCCAAAACCAAGCAAACCAGTCCCTGAGCCTTTTACAGATAAAGGACAGGAAAACAAAATCAATGAGCAATCCTTATGTGAAACATACCATCAAATGTGTGTTAATGAAACAGTGCAAGATTCCAGCCAAACAAATGAAAATTTACCAGTGGAAGCAAAGACTCAAGAAATGAAGAAGGAACAGAACACAACCCCACTTAAAGAGGAAACATCAGACTGCCAAGTAATGCCCAACACTGTGGAAATGGAGAGAAATGTAATAAAAAAAATTAATGCAGCTGAGGAGATTCAAATGTGCATGAAGAATTATGCAGAAGACGGCTCACATGAAATGAGCATGAGCTTACAGGCTGCACTACAGAACTTTCAAAAAAAGGAAACTGAAACTCAGGATAGAAGAGTTCCCCCATTAGTCAAGAAGGTAAAAGTAGTAAATGATAGTGACAATAATTATGACAACAAAATGTCTTCTCGCATACACAAATCCGATCTTAAAGATCCCCCACAAAAACACAGCAAAACTGAAGAATTCCCAGTGTTGACCAGTTGTCAGGTGGATACATGCCATGTACAGCAAGGTGACCCTAATGAAAAGCATCAAAAGGACAAAGTTGTTCTGAGAGAGAAGAAAGTACGTGAGACAGAGGATGAACGGCGGCAGAGGCTTTCTGTTCACAAGGAGGAAATCATGAAAGGAAATGTGAAGGCAGCCATGGAAATATTTGAAAATATCAGAAAACGAGAGGAACTTAAAGGAATTCTGTCTCAGGTACAAGAGATAGAGGAGGACTCTAGCAGCGCCGATACTAGATCACTGAGGACTTTGTACGACAATGTCCCTGATTGGATTGGTACACCAAGCAGAAACATTAAACAAAGTAAAACACAGGAAAAGAAAGTAGAAGTGGAGGCACAGGACGATGATTTAGAAAGCATTTCTTCAGTTGACACTGCCTATGAAGATCTGGAAAAGGCAAGTAAGGAAATAATAAACCTGAAGCAAGAGACATTGGCAAAACTTCTTGACATTGAAGAGGCAATTAAAAAGGCTTTGTACTCTGTTTCCAATTTAAAATCTGAGGCTGACATTGCAGGCTTGTCAGGACTATTTGATGAATCTTTAAAATCGGAGCAAAATCTACAGCCAGTGAACAACATCAGGAAAATAAGCATTGTGTCAAGCAAGGCCAAATCAAGTCCAACCAAAGAAACGACTGATGGGAATCTGCCAACTGTTTCAGATTCAAGTCCCTCCAAGAAAGAAATCCCCACACAATCGCACAACAGGCCACTTGTCAGGCAATCCTCTTCCCAGTCCTCTCCATCATTCATCTCTATTCACTCTGCTGCTAGAAAGTCTGCCGAACAACCGAAGCCCCTTTCAACATTTAAACCAAAAACAAATGCAAATAATGACGCGGGGCAGAAATCTGCTGCAAATATGCCACGCAAAGTCAGTGTGCTTGAGGTGAAAACTGTCCCAGAACAACCTACAGGAATCTTCGGGAAAAAGACAGTCAGTGAAACGTATGAAGAGACTGATGGCTTTGGCAACGTATTTGTTTCCTCCACGACCTCAACATTTGTCACCAAACAAAATGATGCAAAATCATCCGCTCTGTTTGAAGTAGTTGGGAGTCCAACCAGATATGAGGTCATGACATCTCCCTTAATGCAAAGATCTGGTCGCACTTTTGGAGATGTCTTGAGCAATGCCAAGGAAGATGGGACAGTGTTTGTAACATTTAGCCAACCAAAGGAAAAACACTAAATATGCCTTTTATTAGACAGTGTATTTTCTAGTCCTTTAATTTTAGGAACACAGTTATTTTGCTTGTTTGTATATGACGTTATGATAATAAGATGTTTTCTGTCATTATGCCAATGATCTAAAAAAAAAAAAGCTGAGTTTTTATTGATATGAAGTGTCTTATAGATTTTATACTGTGCAAATTGAAGAAATAAAGGTAGAAATATGTTTTATTGCTATCAAATTTTTTTTTTTTTTATCTAATGTGAGTATGAAGTTGTTATTATCATTAGCAAAATATACCAGCAACCACTGATGTTACTTATGTGGTATAGGAACTTACAAGATGTTCACCACATCACACTTACAGTATAACAAAGTTAATCGATCACGCTGAAAGGAATTGATTAATTTACACTTTTTCTCTTTCTAGCAATATTACATAAGATATAAAGCTCACTAATTAACATGTTATATATTACGTGGTAGTCCCCCTGTGAACCTCATTAATTCTTGACTGTTTGAGTTTTTTTCACTTAATATTCAAAAGGAAGACAAAAACATCCTTGACCCAATGATCATTGTCACTGTGGGTTTGTATCATAATCCCATAAGTCAGTTATGAGTATGAAGTCTTAAATCTTAACATATCAGTGTCATCACTGTAAAAGTCGTCAGAGCAGATCCAGTTTCATTTGAAGTTTATAGGTGGTTTCAACCGCTGGTTTTATCTTCTTCCAGCATCACATTTTCAAATCTCGTTACCATAAAACTGTTTTGTGGTGATTTCATTTCAAAGTGCAAACAAACACCTTCATCAGTTTTCGTTCTGGACCAGTTTGAGATGTTGACTGGTCACCAACTGCCAGTCTAGATTTATTTGTTCTCTTTTTGTATTCTTTGACTGAAAGCTATAGTGTGAACTGATTTATGTGTCTAAAACTAAAAATACTAATTAAAAACTTCACAATTATTACTAATTTTATTGTTATTATTTTGGATGTAGATGTAGTGGACAAAGTAAACAAAATAAATGTCAAAAAAAGAATTCTTAAATCTCCAGTTAATGCAAATGTGTTTGCAATGTCACAGTTCCAGTTCACTGCCAAGGAAATGTGCTCTGCCTGTTTGACACCTGTCTATCCGATGGAAAAAATGGTGGCCAATAAACTTATCCTGCACAACAACTGTTTCTGCTGTAAACACTGTCACAAGAAGCTCAGGTGAGGGTTTTTTTCTTTTCATTGTAAGATAAGAGTTTAAATATAAGATTTAAGAAATGAATACGCTGAAATCACTCACTGAAGCTGATCTAATGTGGATACAGAATCCAAATAAATCAAAAAAATTTTTATTTCAATTCCAATTTAAATGTAGTGGTTTTGTTTTTATTACAGCATTCACAATTATTCGTCTCTCTATGGGGAGTTTTATTGCAGTACTCACTATCAACAGCTTTTTAAAAGAAAAGGAAATTATGATGAGGGATTTGGTCGCAGACAACATAAAGACCGCTGGCTTCAGAAAAATACAGGGGCAGACGAACCGGATGCAGTGTCCACTCTCAAAACTACAAAACCCAACTCAAACATGCGTGATGGCTCCCGTGACATCTCTGCTGCAGTGTTAGTTACAAAGTCATCTGTGAGAGAGGTGGGACGTAACAGCGGCGCTGATGTTAAGGGCAAACTGAAAATGAGCTGGCCACCAGAGACGAAGAAGACCACTGGTATTGACACCTCACAGAGGACACATGCACCAAATATGAAACATAAGATAGTCCACTATGGCAAGGCAGAAATGTATGAGTGTCACAAAAATCAGCAGAACCAAATAGAGATGAACCGCATAGAAGAAAAGAAAGATAAGTGGGTCAAGAAACAATCAAACACAGGAGGATTTAACTTGGCACATTTGCCTGAAAAGGAACCGAATCCAACCAAAGATGGACGCATCCAAGACAGCGTTTCTACAGGAAAAGGTTTTAAAGTCACGAATAAAAAGGCTGAGCAAACTAACGAGGTGTCCACCTCAACAACAAACTACAATCCAGCAGTTAACAAGCTGGATAAGACTAAGAAAGCAGTGCGGTTTTTGCCATGCCATGTTGACCAGCCTCAAAATGATCTGATGCCAGGAGTCAAAAAAAAGGAGATCTTGGATCAAACGAAGCACAATAAGGAGAATCTTGAAATATTTGATGATAAATGCCATGATGAAATAACCAACAATTTGGACTGGGAGTCTCATGTTAAAGTCCACAGCAGTCAAGAGAGTCCACAAGCTGATATTGCTGTTCTGAATGGAGTTGCTGAGAAGGTGGAGGAATCATATATGCAAAGTCTCACTGAAACCATCAAATCTACTCAGGACACAGTGGCATATCAACAGCCATCTGATCAGTTAGCTGTTATTCCAACTAGCTCAGTCAGTCCGTCACAAGATCCAAGTGCTCTGCAAGTTTCTGCAGGTCAAAAGCTTGAAATAGAGGCCTGTTGTGAAAGCAATGAAGATCAGTTAAAAAAGAGCAACTTAGTCAATATGCAGGAGAATGACGATATTCAGAAGAAACCAGTTGTGACAGTAGATTCTCTCAAGGGCTCTGCTAAACTGACTGAACAGGCGAAGGCCAAATCTGGCTCCAAAGGAAAGCGTCCTTTATCAAAGCTCTTCACATCAGGCGGGAGTGAAAAAGTGAACAAAGCTGAACCGAAAGATGCTAAGAAACCCGATTTCAAACCTAGTGGTGGACTTTTAGGAAGACTGTTTCAGTCGTCCTCAGAGAAGCCCGAGGATAAGACAAAATCAGACACAAAAGGTGAGAGACAGGAAAACCCACATGCTAATAAGAAAAAGTCAGAGGAGGTAAAGGAAGCCATTAGAGAGGGAGACAACATGCCTCAAGTCCCACCACTGGAAGTAGAGACATCAACTTCAGCTGAGCCCAAACAACTGGACAGTAACAAAGACGGGGATACGTGCAAATTGACAGAAACATCCAACCTGAACCAAACGTCACCAGGCAAAACAGTAGATGACTGTGTAGATCCAACAAAGGATCAAGAGTCTGAGTTACAGAGCAGTCAGACCAAGGCACAGGCTGTTACTGGTGCTGGATCAGTTAAATCTGAAGATCCTCCTGAGGCAGTGCAGCCAGTGGACCAATCATCTGAGGAGCCAGTCGGTTTCTTACCTGCAGAGAAAAGTTGGGATGAAGTTTCAGTTGATGAAGTTAATACTGATATCACTGAAAGAGGAGTCAGATCTGTCACTGCTGAGCCACTGTTCAATCAGATTAATGGTGACGACATTGTCCAAAAGCCAAACGGCTTGTTTGATACACCAGACGATAAAGGAGGAAACCTTGTGCATGGAGCATTTTCTGATGACAACCATGAGCCTTTCGAAGATTCCTGGGATCTTTTTGGTCCAGTTTTAGGGAACCCACCTGGTGATGCTTCATCTTCTGTGAGTGAATCTGCAGGTGTTTGTTCTGAAGGTGTTAACCCGTTTGACTCACAGCCAATGGCAGTGGAGAGTGGAGTGATGGCAGTGCCCAACCCTTCACTTCCAACCCAAGACCTGAGTCAAATGTCAGATCCTGTCACGACAAACAACAACACAAGTGACCTTGACATATTCAGTGGCAACGATCTGCTGTTCACTCTTAATGTGTCTGATCAGGCACGAGCTGACGTTTCTGCAGCACATCAACCATCTGTCTTTTCCAGCGACATATTTGGAGATGATGTCTTTTCAAACAGCACAGATGTGTTTCCTGCTGCTCATAATTCACTACATGACGCACTGGGGTCAGACATATTTTCCACTGGTGCTCCTTCAGGCCACACGGATCCCTTTGCTGATGACATTTGTACATCAGGTCAAAGTCTTCTGCCAGTGTCCATGATAAGCAATGCAGATTCATTTATGGACAGTCTTACAGCATCTGACAGTAAAGGCACTGAGCAATCAGCAGAAAATACCGTCACAAACAGTAGCTGGATGGATGATCTGCTCGGCTGATATGCTTTCATGATATAATTCACTGTTTGGATGTTATTAATTAATTCTATTAGTCCTATTAATGCACTTTTTTAGGGATACAATTAACCACCTAACAGTTAATTAGCTTAAACCAACTACTATGCTTTAATCTTTAGTTGTCATCTATTTACAAAGATGTGTCAAACAGACAAATGTCTTTACATTTCAGCAATATGCAAAATCAGTTTTATGTGAACATGCAGGAAAAAAACAAACTTTTTTTGAATAGCTGTGCATGTTAAAGTTGTTTCTCGTGAATATAAAGGTAATGACTAATGAAATCCAAGAGTAATAATAGGTGGATTTGATTGTAAAATGTACTACTACATATAATTACAAAAAATAATAATTTCATTAAAGATTTGCATTGCAATTATCTAGTTGAAATGTGATTCAAAAATATATATTTTGTAATTCAGATGATGAGAAAATACCTGATTAAGGATTGTCGGTGGCAGCAGAAAAGTACAGAAAACTGAAAAGAGTTGATGTGTTAGAGAGGCAACCAGTGAGATTCACTTGACAAAATAAAAAATAATCTCTGGGTTTAATTGATAACATTAATAAAATGAATACGAGGCAGCATGTGTTCACAACAAAAGCTAAGATGTCAAGATGGACAAGTGAGTTCTGTTGGACAAGTGGAAACTAATTGTAATGTCTGTGAGACATACTGTAACTTTGAAGTGAAAAGGTTAATGACAGGTGAGGCCACTGGGGGGCGCTACTGGGGTAACTGTACTGCTTCAGGAAATAAATATGCCAATATTTTTGAGCAGTTTCACAATAAAATGTTATCAAATAAATCTTCTAACAGTGGAACTTTTCTCACTCATTTTTTAAAATATATACGCACAAAGTCCCAGTGACTGTTTCTGCCTAATCCCAGCTCAAGGTGGAAATAAACCTGAAGGCTATTTATTTAATAACTGCATTGTACTTTACACTAAACCTTCTTTGAACAAAGGAAACAAAAAACTTAAACCAAAGCACAAACAGCAAATAATAAGTTGATGCCTTTTGCAAATACTGATGATTAAAAGTGAACTACAGGGAAAATATTCATATAAATTGTGCAATGATTGAAAAACCACACTAATTGCTCTATAGCTATTTTAATAAAAAATGATTCTGTTTGATTATAATGTAGATTTTTTATTTTTATTTTTTCCATTGTACCTTACAACAGAAACATTATACATTTAATGTGGCCATTAAATGTTTTTTTATAGCTCTGAAACCCTGACCTTTAATGATCTCAAACTCACCACCACCCGCAGCTAGATTATAGACCGAATATAATACTAAATATGGTTGTTAGCTATTGTCATAATATTTATACAGACCACTGGACGAGAGTAAGACTGCTGGTGAAAAAAATTAACTGGATTAAAAAGTTAAGTCATTAAAAACTTTGAATCACTCTAGTAAGTTAACTTAAAAGATACGTAATCGACAGCGTGCTGTACATCCCTTTGTTTTTGCCAACATCATGTTCGATTCAAGAGCTGAATCGAACGACTGAGACCAAGAAATCCTTAGGAAAATTTTTCCTCAAGTTATGAATCAAGTGAGAAGAAGGCTGCTGGTGGCTATCCGATACAGAGCTACTTCCAGGTTGGCTTCAGGGAGGAAACTGAAAGATCAAGTGCATTTTTAGATACAGTCACTCTGCTTTCTTTCTTTCTTTCTTTCTTTCTTTCTTTCTTTCTTTCTTTCTTTCTTTCTTTCTTTCGAGTGTAAGTGGAGTCCACATACCACATATAAAAATTGGATACATTCTTGTTTGCCACTTGAGGACAAACTGGAAATAAGAATGTAGTGAATGGCCAATATTTGTAGACTCTGTAAGTAGAGATTACCCTGAAGAATTAATGTTCTCAATTACCAGTTTCGGGTCTTCTTCAGTTTTTGTAAGTCATGTTCCCATTCAGAAGATACTCGACAATAAACCATGGTACATACTGTATGTGTGGACAGTGGACACCAGTGTGACGGACAGACAGCTGGGCCAATGGGCGCCTGGTTGTAGGTGACGTCTGGACCCAAAATCTCAATATGGTGCCAGTCAAACTGTCTATGTCAAGGCTTCTCAAGAGGAGTTCAGATGTGACGTCACTATTGGTTACACCTATGCCTTTGCAAGTCAAGTCAAGATGAAGGAAGCATGGTCACAAAGTCACCTTCTGTTCCAGAGTAACCATCATAATTATTTAGCGACGTCAAAATAACAAACAGGTGCCGAGTCTAGTTTCACAAAATACAAATAATGAAAAGCAGCTCGTGCATTTCTTCTTGAGACCAAATATAATACAATATAATAAAAATATTTAAAATCTTTCAATCTTTTGGTTTGTCCTGGTATATGTTTTTTAGGTTTGAGATAATCTGAGTCAATCTCATTTTATTTATCTTCTCATAAGGCAGACAGACGTGCATTCCCTTCATATGTAAATTTATCATCATACTGATACATAAAAGCACATATCTAAATCACACATGTGAGTAAAAACAAATTAATATCAAAATGTGAACACAGTCCGAATGCATAATTTCTTCAATATACAGGTCATGTAACAACAAACGTATGTACACAATCTAGAATTTGGTAGCTTTTATGTCGTTGTTTTCAGCCATGCTGAAGGCTCTTTTTCTCTGCTTGGTGATAACATTCCTGAAATGAAAAAGAAACACAGCATTTTGTTATTTTCTTCCAACAGTCTCTATTTTCATCAGTACTGTTTCCATTTAGAAATGTAATAAAGGTAATGTTTACTGTAATGTCACGGCAGCCATATATTATTCATAAACTAATTGTCAAGTTGTAAATGTAAATGTCTTCTTGGCATATTATTAAATTAAGTTTAATCAAAAGAATATATTTTAAATGATGAACAACAGTCTTTATTTTAAAATATGCTATTGGTATCTTTCATCAGGTTGCTCACAGTCCAGTGTTGTCCTATTTGTGTTTTGACATTTATTTCTATTTAATGGAAATAAATGGTGATTATTGGCATGAAGTTACGAATCCTGCTGGTGTCCTAAAGCAAATAAATTCCTTACATTTAGGAAACTGTGTTTTGTTTGGCCCATAACTGTTCTCACAGTTGTTCAGTGACTCTTTCAGGTTGTCTTCTTGCAGCTTTGCTTACCTGTTGTTCTCAGGAAAATCATCTATATCAGGAAGGTCTTTATTCTTGGTTTCGGGAAGAAAAACTACAAGAGCTCCACTGACTAATAAAAGGCTGCTGAAAACAATGATGGGTATGAAGCGATAGTATATGGACAACATTTTAAGCAGCGGAGACATTAGCCCTCCAAATCTAGTCAATGTGTTGCTTAAGCCAGCAGCAGCATGCCTGAAACAGTGGAAGATGGAGTTAACTTTAAAAAAAAAAAAAAAAAAAAATGTATATAGTGTATATACATTATCACTCTTTATATAATGTAAACACTTTAAGTACCTGACAGAAGTGGGGAACAGCTCATTTATGTAGACCAAGCTTACTGAAGTACCCCAGCTCACAAAGAATTTCCCAATGGTTACAAACGCTGTGATAACAGCAGCATTGTCTGGAACAAAAATAAACCTTAGTTCATATATATATATATAAATCAACTTTAGAAAAAACCCACCTTGAGGGAAAACCACAGTCATAAGGCAAAGGACTCCTCCTGTCAGACAGGTTAACATAAGAGATGTTTTTCTCCCGAGCTTCTCCAGAACCCAGAAACAGAGCATCTGTGCCGGAATCTCAGAGATCCCAAACAAGATCTGCACCAGGAAGATGCTGGCACCAAACATTCCCACATTCAGAGTGAGGGAAAATATGCCTAGATTCAGGGAAAAACTTAA
The DNA here is from genome assembly GCA_016785285.1 of Brachirus orientalis. NCBI lineage: Eukaryota > Metazoa > Chordata > Actinopteri > Pleuronectiformes > Soleidae > Brachirus > Brachirus orientalis. Next base: position 5,306,510 of record JAFBJR010000101.1, read on the forward strand.
AACCACAAAACACAATGAAAGTGTAATTTCAATAACAACAACAACAATAATAATAATAATAAAACATTTTAAAATGTATAAAACTTACCAAACAAAAGACAAAATGAAAAAATATTTCCTTAAGATATTGGAGGTGAAAATCATTTTGATTCCTCCTTTGTGTACTTTTTTCCCTTGAGATACCTGAATGACAGATACAGATACACGTCATCTGTTATTGAGCAGATGACGTCCCCAGATGATAATACCTACTCACTTTGGAGAGGTCATCATTTACTCACTTGAGGATTTTTTTTGGTGTATTGCTGTGTAAAGACTTTCATGACAACTACAGGATCAACTGGAGTTATTTTTAATGACTTATCCGCAGGTCAGACATTCAAATTTATACCTCTGTAATTACTACAGTCCCACATCTCACACCCTTGTTCTTAAAAATGGGAACCATTACACTTTTTCTCCATTCCTCAGGCATTTTCTGGCTTTCCAAGATTATGTTAAACAATCAAAATGTCCACTGCTCTTACTCCTGGACATCTCTATACCTCCACGAGATTGTAATGACATATTCAAATACATGTACGGGACTTTAATATGGAGTTATTCCCACTTTTGCAGCTATAACAGCATCCAAAGTCGATGGGAATTTGTGCCCGCTCATTCTGTAGAGCACTGATGAGGTCAGGCACTGATGTTAGACGAGAAGGCCTGGCTCACAATCTCGGTTCCGGTTCATCCCAAAGGTGCTGGACAGGGTTGAGGTCAGGGCTCTGTGTGGGCCACCAAACTCAAAGTCAAACCGTGTCTTTATAGTCCTTGCTTTGTGCACTGGGGCACAGTCATGTTGGGGAAAAAAAGGCCTTCCACCAACTGCAGTCACTGTAGCATTATCCATAATGTCTTGGTAAGCTGAATCATAAAGACTGTCCTTTATGGGAGATAGAGGCCGAGCCCAAAGCTTGATTGAAACACCCAAAGTCAATACTTAACAGGTGTGGCCAAATACTTTTGTCCATATACTGTAGTGTGTGTCATCTGGATCCACCGTCTTTCCACTCATCAGAGTTTCCCTCAATAATACCAACTAATCCCCCTGCACTTCCCGAGGCACCATCTCCACTCCCATCAGTGTTCTTCATTCAGCAGCTCTTCAGAATACTCCTTACGTCTTCTCAACGCACTCTTCTCACCTGCTAGTACATTTCCATCTCCGCCTGCTGCACATGCTTTTTTAGGTCTGTCTCTCTGCCTGGCCGATGAATACGAGTCCGTGAAGGACACTATGTTTACATCCATCCAGTTTACACCAGCAATGTTATCGACATTCCCATCAGTATTGTGTGTTCAGTGCAATATGCTAAACTAAGACACCGAGTGCACCAACGTCCTCGCGTCACCGTGTACACATGCTGACGCTAGAATTTAGCCCTGAGCCAAGTACAAACTCACACTACCACTATCCTTAAAGCTCGAGGGTTGAGGAATTTAATCTGACTTGCCATGCAGAGCAGATCCTCTGGGACACTCGTTTTATTGACTTTTGCAACTCGTCGTATAATTTCAATAGCTTCCTCATATCTTCCCTTTTCCAACAACCATCTTGCAGATTCAGGAATCCACCTTCAAAAGAAAAGAGTATAAATGCCAAATCAACAAATGGTTAACTTATCAGTGTTTAAATCATGACCACAACTCAAAACCAGGTTTACGGCTCATTAGTTAGCATGGACAAACCAAGGTCCAGTGAAGATTTAGGAGTTTATTGTCAGATTCTCAATTCAGTTCAATTTACTTCAATGTTATTGGTATAGTGCCATCTCAAGACACTGTACATTGTAAGGCAGAAACCTTTACAATATTACAGCGTTTAGACAGAACAGTTCTAAATCAGTTATATAATCATAAAACTTGTATAAGTGAGTCTTGTGAATTAATGACCCATAGGTATGTTTGATAACAGGTAAGTGAATGTAATCACTTTAAATAATAAAAAAAAGGTTTGGTTGTAGCTTTCAAATAAGCCTTTTATATGTAGTCAAGGACGTTAAGTCCATTTGGTTGGCTGTGAAGATTCTCCGTCATCCAGGTCATGGTATCCAAAAGTGTAGTAAACAAAGGCAACTGGACTTGGTTGAATTTCTTGAAGACTTCAAGAAATTCAACCAAGTCCAGTTGCCTTTGTTTACTACACTTTTGGATCCATTTGGTTGGCTCCCTCAGGGGAGTGGTGACCAAAGGGGTCTGCCATTTGTTACAGTCTACAGTCTCACCATCAGACGTTAACACTTACACTGTAGACCTTGTAATGTAAATGAAAGTTATACATGCCTGTGAAGGTTCCAAGTCATCTTTAGTACTTAGCTGTATGCAACTGGACTTGCTTGAAGAATCACCACTCACACGCAGAACAATATAAGTGAAGTCTAACACTGACTTAAGGTTTTCCAGCGTTCAGAGGTTAAATGGCTGTTTTTTGTTTGTTTTTTTGTTTGTTTTTAGTTTTTTTTTTCCAGAAGAGGCTTCTTGGGTGCAAAGTCAAACGTCAAATCCAGTTGCAGACGGCTCACTACTGAAGACAAAGCTAAACAGCCGTATACACAAGTAGCGGTGAACAGTACTTTACAAAATAATAAAGTACAACTGGGGAGTGTGATGATGTCAGTGTATGTGTTTATACACAGCACCTACCATATGTACACACATGTGATGGCTTGAATTCCTGCCATGATATAGTAAATCTTTCTCCAATCGCGTATAAAATAGCCCAGCACAGCAATGACAATCTGTCCAACAGCTAAAGACATCTGACATATACAGGCGACTAAGGACCTTCTGGTGACTCCCATCCACTCGGTACCTGCAGAATTTCAACACCAAAATCATGTCAGAGAACAGGACAATTCCTTAAAGATGAAAGCAAGGAAATATTAAAAACAAGTCATACCTAATAAAACTGAGTTCAATCTAAATCCTCCAAATGAGGCACCAAGTATAAGCTGTGACACTAGGTATAAATATAAATTTGGAGACAAAGCAGAAACTAAAGGAAATATTAGCAGGAGTATCGCTGGTAGCTGGGTGGCTCTCCGGCGGCCGAACCTAAAGTTTAGGCGGTGGAAGAAAGATAAAGAATTAGGTAATATTTTGCCAGTGTCCTTAAAAATCACTTCTTATGTCACTTACGACTGAGCTAGTGGTCCAAAGATGAATGCACCAAGAACTGAACCAAGCATAAAAATCGTTTGCACAAATCCAGGCATCAGTGACATGTCACACACCAAGTCAAACTGAATAAAGAAAACAGAAAGAGACACTCAGAAGAAGCAGTCAGCACACACGACAGAAGAAAAACCAAAGTGTACGTAGCTTACATCAGTGACTATTGTTGCCTCATACTGTGTATTATTGTAAACCCATCCATCCAAGCAACTAGTGGTCTCATTGAGTCTGTGCTGCCTGATAGCACTAATGTTCCAGTCCACAGGGACAAACATACGACACTGGCTGATTGTTCCATTCTCCTCCCTGGGCACAGTCAGGTCCAGCTGCTCATCCCTGGTCAGGTTAGGATCAGCTGCGAGGATCCAGTCTGTGTTACAGTGTCGGTCTGGATCTGACTGGATAAAAATGAAGCTAAACCAAATAACTGGGAGAAAAAAAGACTGGATAGAAAATCCCAAAAGGAGCATCTTCTGAAAGATGCCAAAGTCTCCAATGGATTTCAGTATTTCTTCAGTCGTCAGCATTTCCACGCAGTGGATGTTGTGTCAAACCGACTCTGCCACCTGCTTTTTGTTAAGCTCAGAGAATCACAGGTATATTCATGTTTAACCACTAGATTAGTCAAAAATAAGTAAATGTGTAAACACACGGGGTGATCACATAATTTAATCCTTTTGAATATAGTATATTGAAAAATGTGTCATATTGAACATTTGATGTTGCTTAACAAAATCACCCAAATGAAAGTGAAAAAATATATATACTCTAGGTAAAAGTGTGAACATTGCCAGTCCAAAGTCTTGGCAAACCTTTGTGTTTTGTATATGATCTGCAAATTTTAAATAAAGGATCGATTGAAAAATAACTGAATTTCATAGATCACTTTATTCAGCTACTAAAAATAATTTTTGCATGTGTTGTCATTTCCAGCAATTTGAATAACCCATCAAGGAATCACTTTTTCATAGATGTCACAAATACTTGACATGAAATTACACATTTGTGGATGCACAAATTTGATAACTAAGCCTTTTTAAAAAAAAAAAAAAAGATGATCTGCTTAAAAAGAACAATTCAGAAAGAAAAATGTACTTGCCAATCATCTGGTTAAATTAACCATGAAGTGCTACCATGGACATTTCCAAAATGTAAGTGAATTTGAATTCAAAAGTGTTAATGATCAATTGTTGACCACCGGTTTCACACATAAACACACACACGCTAAGAGCAAAGTGAATCCTGTGCCATCGGTCACATTATAATGAGAAAAATGTGTTATGACATCAAAGCACAGCCTGTGTGATTACAAACCGTGTGCGCTGCTGAAAAACTATGCAAGTTAACATATTGATATTCAAATTGCGCACGACTAGTGAAGCAATAACAAAGGCCAAGAGTGGAAAACACTACAAAACAGATTCAAACATTAGCCTCAGGCCATTTTGCCTTCATCAGTATTTACAAGTTAAATGTTCTTTTCTGTTTGACATGTACATTTAAAGAGCCAATTCATCCACAGCACAACATACAAACTTGTTGGTGTTACAGAACATGGAGTTGCCATCATTTACAACATTCTTAACAGACACCATTTGCATCTGCACCTGAACTGGGAGCTGTGGCACAGCCCTTTGTACACAATATGAAACAAGAAGACAGCTACACAGGGAGTGACAGGAGTCATTTGTTTTGTTGTTGTTTTTTTTTTTTCCCCGTCTTCTTTTGTCCAAAGCTACAGGATTAAGTAATGTGAAAACAATCTGCCTGATAGAGTGAAAGTTAAAGTAAAAAGTGGCTTCTGGAAAGGTTTCAACAGTTACTTTACCCAGTTAATGAAAATGATAAGTGGAATCTAGTGGAATCCAGACATGCAGTCACTTTTTATCTTTCATTTTTCTGTAGAACCCCGCGGTCCCTCATGATAGCGGTAGTGCTTCAGTGGTGTTTAACACCCTGAGAAAAATAAGCTCCTTAACTGATTAAACCAAATGTCAGCCTGCTGATTTTATCATGCTGACAATGCATCTGATCAACGGTTAAGGTTAGATTAGGTTTAAAATAACGGGGAATCAAAGTCTTCTGAATTCATTCTGAGGGTGACAAACTGTATCTTAACTAAATTCTATGGATTTTTATCATGATTAGCGAATCAGAGAAAAATGCATCGACCTCATGGTGGCACTAGAGTTCTCGTCAGGCCAGTCAGAGAACGGCACGGGTCTAAAGACTTCTCACTCAGGTAGGACTTTCACTGAGAACTGTTCACAGTGAAGTCATGACATGTCTGAATAAACAACTGACTCTGGAAGTAAACGTTGTCTCGGCATCTTTTCCAAAGTGCAGTCGTAGACAGTGGTTTGACAGCTGTAGCATGTTGATCTTTAACTGGTCAGTTAACCATATTTTAATCACCTCAGTAATTGGCACTTGGCAGTGAAGTTCATGTGATAGAGCTTTGGGACAGTTTGACACTCAAAATCAAAAGTCATTGCAATCCGTCTGATAGTTAATTCTGTGCGGACCATAGTGACTGGTGGACACTACCATGACACTAACTAGCATGGCTAAAAATTCACCTATGTCAGAGGAGGTGTGGATCTCAAAAGGCAAACATCTCCAAACCTTGACAATCACATCTGCTTGACTGAACACCGTTATTTTTAACTGTAATGTCACACTGGTAGAGCATTTTCAGTTGTTGAGCTTGTGCACCACCAGACGTTCATTAACAGGGTGAACTGAGTTTTACACAGTGAGTAACCTGTGTCTCTCTGTGCTCACCATGCAGCCATTTCAGCATTAGCTATATATTCAGCAGGGTTCCTCCAAAGCAAGATTATTGAGCACCACTGCTAAAATTTCAAAAAATAACTCAAATGAATTTGCCACAAATGATTATCACTAATAACTTGCACAAGTGAGCAACAAAAGTAGGAAATTAAGATACAAAAGACAAAAAGTAATGATCTGCAATGATTAGGCCATTTAATTTATATAACTATTTTTGACTTATATATAGGCCACATCGTTTTTTTCACTGCTGTTGAAAAAAGACAAATTAATGGGAAACACTGCATATTTCTGAAAATGCCAATAATTGCTGTTTCGCTGGTTCACTCATGTTGAACTTCTGAGGCACAAGCGTAAAGGGATGTTTTAATTCAGCCGAGAGCTATAGTTGCATCTAGTGGTCATATGGTGGGAAAACAAGTATAAATTTGCATAGAATATTAATATTAGGAAGGTCTCAATCTGTGAAAACAAGCATGTCAGTAACACTACTGGACAACGCCATATGAAACTGCAGATATGGGAGCAGTAACAGCTGACTTGTGTGTTTGACTGCGTGAAAGTGAACCATATGCACTTAAACAAAACCCCTGGACACTAATGTAGAAGAGAATCTGTTTTACTGCACTGATAATATCTATAGTTTGTCAAACTCGGGCTGAATTGACTCTGTTCAATTTCAGGGTAGCATAAAGTGCCAATTAAAGGTAGTGAATGAGTGAGTGAGTAAGCGAGTATGTGGCACAGTTGATTGGGGGGGGGGGGGGGGGGGCCCCTCCCGGCCCGGCGGGGGGGGGGGGGGGGGGGGGGGGGGGGGGGGGGGGGGGGGGGCTCTTCCAGTACCGGCAGGAGATGTTTGAATTGTGCTTTTGTATGAAGAGGAAGAAAGCAAATAAAAATGTAAGAGAGTAGGAGTTCATATGGTGGATTCCATCTCCCATTTTCTGTTTAAGCGCACTGTAAACATTTCAAGTGTGATTCCTGTGATGAACTGAGCCTCTTCTTACTGTGGTCCTCATGCATCCTGCTGCAGTGGCACATTCCTGCCGGCTTCATGTCTCATCATCATCATCATCATCCTCCTCCTCTCTCTCCTCTCTTTGGCAGTAGTGGTTTCTTGGAATTGACTACAATGCAGCTGTGCAACACCATTTGTTTTTGTCTCTTTTTGCCACATCACTTAACTGATGCTGAGCTGAGCAAATCCAATGAGTTTAACATCATCAGGAATTTCAGACTCCTCCACACCAGACGCCTGGATGACAGAGAGCCCCAGAAAAAAATTTAGATTCAAAAACCACCATAAAAACTTTGAAATTCTATTTTGCACATTAACAGACAAGAGTGTGTCAACATTGTCTATGTACTCACCAGTTTAAAGGTTACATTTTTGTTACTATGAGGATCATCAACAATCTTCTGCAAGTTGGCAGCAACTAAACAAAGGTTAACAGGGAATGAGAATAAAACATCAGATAAATCAACGACATGGAGTCGTCAACCAACTGGGAAAAAAAAGTAGCAACCTAGGGAGGTACAGGGAGCATGACCTCGCCCAGCAGATCCAAAATGGTGTGTGCCGTGGCACACTGGCGTTTCTGTGATTTGGGTCCAGGTGTGGCATGGGATTTTGTGACCAGCACATATTATCACTTTGTTAGTTTATAACAAAGTGGTCACGACACAGTTTTGAAGAAGCTAAACTTGGCCTTTTAACAAAGATTGCTTATTGTGATCGATCACTGGACATGTCCACCGAGAAAATAACGACTGCAGCTGCAGTTACTGTAAGTGGAAATGAAGTCACTCTCCCTTCCTGTTGTTCTGGTGGCTGATTTAGATAATGGGTAACATGGGAAGGTGCCCAGGGGCAGCATCTTGCCATAATCATCATGGAGCAAAGGAAAAAAGATTTTAGATCAATTTTCTGTTACTAATTTGCACGTCACAACTTGACCAACTTCATGTAAGTATGTTAGTCGGAGCAGGCACTCTGAATTTTTTTTTTTTATCATTTGTGAACAAGGAAAGTGACTGTTCAGAGGGAGAAGAGGAGACGGCAGGTACTTCTGCAGGTACACAGCTTAACGGAGAGGCACACATCTAGTGTGACTCCAACCTTTATAGTGTGATCATGTACATATATAAACACACCATTTCCACAATCTCTGATTTTATAGACATCAAACCTTTTTTGTTAATTTTTCTCAGCCAAAGCCAGAGAGAGCGAGAGAGGGGAGAAGTGCAAAAAAATCAGATTATTATGCGCAACATTTCAAGGGTTGATAAGCAGATCGGCCCCTTCACTTGTATATTTGCCCCCACTGTTTCAGCTTTATGCTTTAACGGTGAGAACAACAAAATGAGAGCACAGCAGAGAAAATCAGGTCACACAGATAAAATGTTAGTTGGACTGGCTGCTTAACTTTCATGGTAGTAAAAAATGAAAAGAAATTCAAGTAAAAAGTTAAGAACATCCTCCTGCCGATTTCAGTGGAAAATCATGCAAACAATATTAGGGCCTTCATACTTTTAAGTACGTAAACTTAAAACTTTAACTAAAAAGAAAATAATCAGAACAAGCCATTTGATTTCTCAGCTGATTAAATGTAAATATTTTCTGGTTTCTTTATATAAATAAATGAAAGAAGAACTTTAGAGTTGTGGACAAAGCAAGACATTTGAAAACATCCTAATCTTTTATTTGTGACATTTTATGGGCCAAAACTAATCAATTAATCAAGAAAATAAATGACAGATTAATCAACAGTAAAAATAATCAGTAGTTGTAGCCCTTACATTATCATACTGAAATATGAATGAGTGCCAAATCTGTAAATATCTCAAACTCACCAATGACTAAGTCCCTTCCATCCACCAGACCAGCTGACACCAACTCCTGCGAAACACCATCGGCGGAGTCTACAAGGAGATGCATACACTAGATGAAAATCAAAAAATACACACACACACAAGACATCTGGGAGTCTGGGAGCAGGAGCCATCCCCTGTGGCTCCTCCTGAAGTTTCTCCCATTTTTCCCCGGTATAAGGTTTTTTGAGGAGTTTTTTCCTCACTCAATGTGAGGGTCTAAGGATCGAGGATGTTACGTGCTGTATGGACTGTAAAGCCCTTTGAGGCAAATTGTGTTTGTGATGTTGGACTATATAAATGAAACTGACTTGACTTAAAAGGCATGTGGGGAAAAAAAAAATGCATGATGATTCCTACCTCTGCCGGGCATGAACTCAAATCGAATGTCATTGAGTTCCTTCTTGGAGTTCCTAAGTCTCAGAACAAGGCTGATGGGAATGCTGGCATTTGCTGCACCTTGATCCTGTAATCATAAAGGTGTGCTGACTTCATGGTTTTCATGGACATATTTGCACTTGTCTGAGCTCACTGAACACTCTCCTTATGTGTTTTCACCTGAGTGGTGGGTGCGTGTGACGGGCTGGCTATTTGCATGGGAGCCTGCGGTGGGGCCTCCTCCCGGGTTTGTCCTGCCACATGGCTGTCACGTGTGGCTGCACTGGGTGGCTGCAGGTGAGATGTGGAGCCATCTGGTGGTGGGAAGAGCTAAGAGAGAGGAGTTTGCAAATAAATCAGCAAGTGTTGTCAGTTTTAGATGAATGAATAACAACAGGAAAAGAGAGGACACACATAAGAAAGTCATGCAGATTGTGTTCTCAAGGCATCATGACAAATTAAGATTTTCAGGTCATGTCCACTACAAATGGACTCACCTCCATATTCTGAGACCCGTCCTTCACTCTGGGTGACTGCAGAATGGACATGACAGATTGACAGGATTACAAACATGCAATTCTCCTTTTATCCCACAAACGTATAGACTGATGGAGTATTATAGGATTGAAGAAATTTGACAGATGATACAGTGGGTGACATTACATAGTTATTAAGAGAGTAAAATCCCACACCCAAACATGAATGGAGTGTGAACACAAACACAAAGGACAATTATTTGAACAGGTAAACAAAGCAGGTGGTTCAGGCCAGGTGACTGTGCTTCCTAAAGCCTTGATTACTATTTATTTTAAAGCAACACTACGTAACTTTTGCTAAGCATGCTGTCACTGTAGCAAACCCGCCATGATGGAAGCAGATTATTGATTAATCCAGAGGCATTTTTTACTTGCTTTAGTTTATCATTATTTGTTAGTTCTGGTTCTGGCAGCGTGAGTCAGAGTGTTCCTACTACTCACCAAATTTGAATAGTGTAAGGAGACGTGGGTAATATTTGGGGTTTTTCCAATTCTAAACCAACAAACAGTGATGGTACTTAAACATTACTGAAAGTTGTATTTTCCCTTTTTTTAAGAGTCAAAAATATTCTAAGAACTAAAAAATATACTCATGAATAAAAAAATAAATGACAAATAGCCAATACATACTCACTCTCACTCACTCATTTTCTACCGCTTTATCCACTGAGGGTGTCAATACATACTGCTCAAAAACACTTAACACAATGTAACTCCAAGTCAATCACACTTCTGTGAAATCAGACTGTCCACTTAGGAAGCAACACTGACTGACAATCAATTTCACTTTTTTTTCCCCCACTTTTTCCCCCACTTTCAATTTCATTTTTTTTGAGCAGTGTAAATTTAGCTGTCCTTTGACTATTTCATGATTTTCCATGTTTGCATCATTTTTTAAACTGTTTCAGTCTCATTTGACTCATTGAAATTAATGGACATTTGTATATTAAAAAAAGTTACATACTACACTTTCATAAGATAAAAATTGCATAGTGTTGCATTAATGATTATTATTTCACATTGTTTTTATTTTATTTCATTCAGACCAACTGCTCTGGATCTTTTAGTTGAACAATTGCCGACATCAAGAAAGGAGGCCTCGGCTAAAGCAAAGTCAAACAGCACCATCTGCTGGTAGAAAGGATACTTCTGAAAATTAACAGTATAGTGGCCTGTTAAATTTAAGCAGATTTAATCCTGGGAGACGAAGACATTCAGAGTCTCACCCGCAGAGCGGCCACAGCAGCTTTGCCCTCCTCACTCTCCTCATCCAGCTCATCATCGCTCCACTCCCAACCACCATCCTCCGTCTTGTGAAGGCGGCCACTTGAACCGGGCACACGTCGCACCTTAACAATGCATTAAAGAACATTTATAAACTGAAAGATATGGGCATATCCTGCACACTGCCCCAGAAAACACAGTGATCCATGGCAACATATATTCAAAATGCACACCTTTCTTGATCGCTCTGTTATTGTTGGCCCTTTCTGTAGAAGACGGTCCTGTAAGTACTCGTTGTTCTGTGACAGAAAGACAAAAGCTTCTCTTAGGATACATATGGTTTCTTTGCAGTTCTTTTTTCTAACTTTAGTGCAGGGCTCACCTTGGCTTTTGTAAAGAATTTGTGCTTCAGCAGTTCTGCAGCAGTTGGCCTAAAAAGGAAAGAGACATGGCTCCTTAAACAGCCGAGGAATATGATGAAAAGCATAACAAGAACAAATTAAGTCTGGCACAAAAGACCGTCAAGCAACTGGCTGACCTCTTTTCTGGATCTTTCTGTAAACACAGGGAGAGCATCTTCCTGAAGGACTTGCCGTACTTCTTCACCATTTCTTTGTCGGTGATGCCTGTCTCCAGACAGGGCGGGTCATTCTGCAAAGTCAACATCAGCACCTGCAGATACGCAAAGGTCAATTACAGTCATTGAACAGTTTTATGACATAAACTTAAACCAAATGAAAGGGTAGCATCATATAAGAGGATTCTCAAAAAAAAGTGTTTTGTTTTACTTTATCTTTTGAAATAAAGATGAAGATAAAATAAGTGCAGAAATGGTTACCTTCATAGGTGGGTATTTGTGATATGGTGCTGCCCCTGTGGCAAGTTCAATGGCTGTTATCCCAAAACTCCAGATGTCTGCTTTGAAGTCATAGCCACGAACCTGTGGAATAAAAACAGAACCAAGTGAACAGTTGATGAGTTTTCACTTCATACCCAAATTATGAAAAAAAACAGAGGAAGGAAACTGCAGGTAAACTGAGGGAGAGAAAGAAACTTAATGCACTAAACAAAACTGCTACCTGCTCCATGACCTCTGGAGCCATCCAACAAGGTGTCCCCACAAATGTCTTTCGAACCTTGTTCCTCGTCATGTCTCCTCCTGCAGCTAGGAAGGCACTCACACCAAAGTCTGTGGCATGTGTGCAATTGTGACACACACAAAAAAAAGAAAAGTTGGTTGAATTAATATTTAACAATTTAGACAAACTACTTTTGTGGTGCCCAGTTTGTTCATTTATCTCGACAAAGACAGAAACAGTCTACATCATGGCACCACTGTACAGAATAATCAACAGCAGTGGATGCAGAGAAAACAATATATAGATGTTGACACCAACCACTGTATACACTGTATGTGCAGGGCAACTGCACATGAATCCTGAAATATGCAGAAAATTTATTCATGGCCTGAAGCTGGCCAATCAGGCACCTATTTGTATTTTAAGGTCCGATATGCAACATAATGTCTCACAAGATGACCTGAAATAAGTATTAACTGTGTAAATATACAAAAGAGCACTAATGTCTTCAGCAGAGTGATTAAATCAACAGTGTTTGTCTGTCCATCTGCCTTTTAATTGAATAACTGTCCAACTGTTCACTGTTGGCACTGCTGTGTGTAGTGCTGATGATATTGTTAAGAAGGACAAGAAATGCAAGGGAACGGGTACTGCTGTTTTACTAGATACAAAAGTTAAAATTCAAGTTACAATGAATAACAAAGCCAGGAAGAACGCAAGGTGTAGTGTCCGTTGGTTTACTTTTAGGATCCAACAACATTTTAAACCCTAAGAACATTTATTTTTCAAAACCTAATTCACAATCTCTGCTCTTGCTCCCTGCCACCAATCTCCCACTGCACCCGTTTTCCTTTGTAGGAGACAGCCAAGAGCAAGAGTCTTTTGTTTGGAGGTGATAGCTTCCCTCCCAATGTCTCCCTCCTGCACCTGCATCAGCACCTGCTGTTAGCCACCCAACACCCTCTCTGCCTCTTCATCTTAACCGGAGCAGTATCAACCTTCATATCAGACAAGGTACCAAAAGTGCATCCTTGGTGCATGCACTTATGCACAACCTGCTTTCATAATTGGTATCCATTTGAGACAACTAACTAAATAATTTTAACACACCCTAACAAACTTTGTTAGGGCACGTGTGTGCGCATCATCAGTGACTTGCTGTCATATTTAGCCTCCAGCTTGGCAAGATTTCCAGCTTTTATTTACTTTTTTAACCGGACATCCTTGTCTGACAGCAACACATGAGATTTTCTTTGTGACTGACTCTGCTGATGTGTGGTTTGATTTTATGAGTACAGTGCTCTCTTTATTGTTCCATGTTTTGCAGTCTAAAAGTAAAAAAAATTTAAAAAATGTAGAGAAAGCATCTTACCTGCAATTTGGACTGAGCCATCATCACCGAGAAGAATATTTCCTGCCTTTAGGTCTCTGGGGATGAAGACAACAAAGATTAAATCACTAACACAATAAGAATTATGTGTCATTGGCTGCAGCAACAGAGTGGCTAGGCAAAAACTAACAAAAGTTAAAGCTGTATATTTGATCTGATCTTATTACTCCAAGTGCCAACTATGCAAACAACTGGAGCAAATCATGTAAATTGACCCGGATCTACAAACAGGTTCTGCGTGTGAATATGCAGAATCTGTAGACGGGGGACAAAATTGAGGGGCCAAATACAAAAGATAATTTTGGACCCAACCTATGTCTTTTCAAGTTTTTCAGCCCCTCAGACAAACAGTAAAGAATTGCCCAAAATAGCTTTGCCCCAAGTCTATTAACACTCTCAACACCACTTAGGCAGAAGTAGTAAAGTCTGCTTTTTTTTTTGTTCCGTTTATAGTCATATAGGAGTGAAGAAACCTGAACATTTTTAGATTTAAAAGGCTGTTATCAGAGAGTTTGTTGTTTTACAGAAAAAACCCACTCCAATGAATCAGTGTCAAAGTACTATAAATTTGTTAACAGACTTACAATGGATTTTTCACTGCAGCTAAATAATCGATTAATCAAATAATTGTTGCAGCCCTAATCCAATGTCTACACCTTAAAGGCCAACATACTGGCCATTTTATCCAAAGGCTAATTTGTTATCAGATGGTGGCCAATGGGCTCCAAGACACCCTCTCCATCCTTTCATGATTAGTAATAAGTGAATTAGCTACAGCAACTGACCTAAAACAACAACTGCTCTGTCAAATGAAATACTGTCGGACATGGAAAACTGCAAAAAGGACAATTAAGAAAATAGTAAACTACCAGCATTTCTTCAGCGTTCATAAGAGTAACTTTGATGTAAGACCAACTCCCTCCATTATTCATCATCAGTGAATGAAATATTAAAAGAGTGATGTCAAACTGCACAGTCATACACAAAGGGACACAGTGGCTACCGTTACACAGTGATAACCGAGCAGTTCACTTCAGCCTTGTGACACAATAAAGTAACTCACCTATGAATCTGCCCATTTTTATGAAGGTACTCTAACCCCTCCAAGACTTCTTTCAGGATGGTGGCGATACTGGCTTCATCCAACACTCCAGTCTTATGCTCGCCACGAGAGATGATGTGTTTGATGATGTCCAAAACAGAGCCTAAGAGAGAGGCAGAGATTGTTATAAGACATGCTGAAAGAGGGAAACATCAGTGTTTTATGCAGTTTATAGTATAACCAATGCAAAGACTCAATTAAGATATATACTGTATATACAAATAGTATAGTCATTGTATCATCTGCTCTGTGTGAAATAAGCAACTCAAATAAAGAAAGATATAATTGAGTGCCATTTCAACATTATTTATTCATAGTGCAACATTAGACTGGAGAGCTACATACAATAATAAATAATAAGTAAAATAAATAAAAAAAATAAATAGTAAAAGTAAAAGCAAAGTAAACTTGACTTTCAACTAAGAGATACAATAATAATAATAATAATAATAATAATAATAATAATAATAATTGCTGATCAGTAAATTAAAATCCTCTTTCAACAATCGTAGTTTGATTTGAGATTGCTTATTTTCTGTGTTCTACTAGCTGAATTAAGTGGATTAAGCTTTATTTTAAATATCACTTTGTGCTTGCTTTCATATTGGTCTTTTACATTTCCTATTTTAACCACTGCCACCATCCCTGAGCAGATTAGAGACAGCCGTTTGTGCTTTCTGAGGGAAAGTTGATCTTAAATGTCTCTGTCCATTCTGGATTAAAAACCCGGTTTTCTGCATCAAACTTCCTCCGTTTAGTACAAGCCATAGAACACTGACTCACGATTTAGCCGTTTTACTCCTCCTCCTTTTCGTCTCACTCCTTTGAATTTCTCTCTCACCATCATTGTTGCTGCCACATGAGTCACGGCTGTTCATACTCAGAGAACTGGTTTTCCACACACCAGTGAAGCTCCACCCCACACAGCCTGTGATTGGCTGGGCTGACATTCTTACCCTCACTTTGACCAATCTCAGTTCTCATCTCATTCATTAAGGCATAGACAGAATAACAGTATTATACCTTTCTCTAGTCTTGGTATTAATATTTTCATTTAACACAGCAAAAGGGAAAATATGTTTTCTTTTTTTAAACCAAAAGAGCAAACTATTCCTTCATTGCTTAACCAAATATTTAATAATAACAAATAACATGCCAAGCAACATTTAATGGTTCATTAAATAGGGTCAAGTAATAATGTGGGGTAATGTCTAAATTTTAAGTTCAAAAGTTGTACACTGGCACACTTGGCTAATTAAAAACATGACCAGCCTTACAGCCATTTATAGTGTTGGAGTTAACATGTTTGGTCAAAGAAAGTCATTTCAAAGTCAAGGTGCAGATAAAAATTAACTAAGAGCAAGTCAAGTCAGAGGACATGTTTATTTTTTTGTAACTTATGTGGTGGAACTTACCACCACTGAGGAGCTTCATCACCAGCCACAATTCATCCTTCACCACAAAGGAAGTATAGTAAGACACAATGTTTGGATGGTGGCACTGGCTCATAGCCTGGATCTCTTTCTGCAAAGAGAAGAAATGTGGCATAAACAGACATACAAGAACTTCATTTTTTAAGCTGAACATTTATCAAAAGCTTAGTCAAAGTGTAGTTAAAATGAAACAACCTTCTAGCAAGTCTCTGCTACTGCTCATCACTGACAGTCAAAACCTCCATGTTAAAATTCCTAAGTCTAAAATCAGGAGTACATTTAGTGCCTCTGACTCCAGACAGTGCTGTAACCTTGGTTACATCACCACTGGGTCACCAAACAAAGATATTTTTACACTAGATGACAAACAAAGGTAGATTCAGGACCTTGGTTTATTATACAATTACTAAGCAGGCGCAAGTCCTTAAAGTCTCATAATAAAAAGTGACCAACAAGGACAACATGACTAAATCCTGCATGTCCACTGAGTAAAGGCATCACTACAATGATTTTTTTAACCTTTTTTAAATGTTTTTATGTTCATAGTACTCAGAGGATTTCTATACCTTTCTAAATCTTTCTATATGATGATAACATGTTATCTAAATAAGACAGGTGTGATTTACAGTTTTGTCAAATATCAGTACTCAAAACTAATATTAATGCAACAATAAGATTTCTGTATACATTAAGCAAAACATTGTAGCACAGGAAAATACCGTTTATTTCTTTTACATTGGTGTTTCCTTTTAACACAGCTCTTGTGCCCAAGTAGTAGCTATCATATCTATCTTGTGACTTGTCAAAACCCAACCACTTCCTGCCCATACAGTACATGAAGAACATCTGGAATGCAGATGCAGACCCATGCTCTGCTATGTGTTCTTACCAGAAGTTCATCCATGCTAGTCTGACACTTTTCCAAGTTGATGCGTTTGATGGCCACCTTCTCCTTTCTGGGCTTGCAATATGCTGCCTGGACAACTGCAGTGGCTCCACTCCCTGAGGAAAATAGAATTAATGGCCAAGACATGAGAAGTTAAAGCAACATATCTTAGGATTTTCACCTTCAAATAAACAACTTATGACAATACAACTAACAACATGCTGCATGACACCCCTGTCAAAGCCTGAACATTGCTGCATTGGTACTGTGGAACTTAGGGATTCAAGACAGCACCATGATACAAAGGAACTACAAAATTTGACGACTTTACAGCATTCATCACAATCATCGCGTCCTCTGTTTATGTTCATAAGACAAGTTATTCAAACAATGTGTATACAATTAATATTTTTTTCCAGGGTGTTTTCATATCTGTTATCTTCAAAAATGTAATAATATTTGTATAAAAAGCTATAACATAGGCTACTGTACCTGATCAGAGGACATACAGTACAGTAGCTGTCCTGATTTGGAGTTCACCTGTATCACTGGCTTGTCAACAAATGCTCAAACAATACTGTTTACCAACTGTAGTAGGACCAGAGAGAAAAATCCTTCATTGTCTTACGTGGATCCTTTGATTTACACAGACAGCCTTCACAACATGGCAGCTCACCTACAGACCTTTCTGTACAATGTGAGTAAGTGAAACACATGCTTTGACAAAGAGGTAATTAACAGTATAAAACTACTGTGATTTTTAGTCTCAATCCACAATTAACTATCTGACAGAGGATTGACATTAGATGCAACATCAGACGAACTTGTTCAAAGATCAGAAAAACTCTTCTTCAAGGTTCTTTAGTCTAGTTACTAAGGCATCTAAAATTTAGCATTATCATGCAGTGAAAAGATAGCAAAAGACTGCAAAAGATAGATGCATATTTCTAAGAATGCTTCCACTGCGGAAAATACAGATTGTTCCTTGTGCTAGTTTTGTGTTGTTTTGTTTAGTTTAATCATTTTATCCAAATTACCCAGACTACTGGGCAGAGAAACGAGAAGAGCATTGGTTATACCCATGGTTCTCAAACTGTGGTACATGTACCACCAGTAGCTCACAAGCTTCCTCTGGTGGTGGTATGTGGAGAAAAATCTGAAATACTGTTGTACTGCATACACCAGGGTATGTGAACGGAGTGGAGCTGAGGAATTTTGACTGGAGTGCATAGAAAATGAAATAAATGACAAATTAATTAAATAATAATCAGAATCACCTTAGCTCTTGTTCCATCTCAATCTAATTTCGCTATACCGGTGTCTGAATGAAAAATATTCGAGAGCTCAATATTTCAGTGGGACCAGTGGGCTACACGATTGCGAAGAGAGACACTGCAGTCGGATTTAAATTATAATTTTCTTAATTTTAACAATCCCAGCAGTAAATGATTTTTCTTCAGGGCAGCAAGAATTTTTACAAGGGAACGTTAAGATGATCTTTTATTTTTACAGGGCGCACCCTGCCTCTCGCCCTGTCAGCTGGAGTTTGGCACCAGCGCCCCCCCGCGACCCTCAGTGGAGGATAAAGCGGTAGAAGATGAGTGAGTGTCCGGATAGGCTACTCATTTTGTTTATGGTGGCAGCAAAATCAAAGCAGATAGTCAAACACAGCATGCTTAAAAATTGTTTTTTTTTAAACTCGTCAAAGTAATAGTTCACATTAACGCATGTGCCGCACGTATTAACGTTTTGCAGCACTGCTAACATTATTGACTAGTGTGAATAGATCACTTGCCGCATCACACCTTCAACAATTCACCACCCATCCTTGAGTGCTGAAAGACGCCTACAAATTAAATGTATTATAAGTTACTTATAGTTACTACTACGCTACTATTATTATTATACGAGTATTATATCACTGTACGCTAACTTGCGTTAACCAGCCGTTTGGCTTCGTGGTAACTTTTGAGGAACCCGTCTCCCTTTAGCGCGCCAACTAACGGAAGCAGTTCAGTGTTGAGGTCTAGCCTGAGGGAACTAGCCTGGACAGTTGTCTCCAGCAATGTAGCAGAGGGCTTGACTGACACCCCGCTATCTCCATACATGCCATGCTAACTGTGGTAGCTGACGCTGCTATAAAGACAGGCTAATGTGCTAGCTGTAGCAGGCTAGGCTACTCACCAATCACCTCATTGAGTTCGTAGTCATCCTTGTCGATTGACCAGGACTGAGTGGACTGGTCATCTGCCATGATGTCGCTGTTTGGACGATGTAAACAAAGCTTTTGAATATTAAGACACTGACTTGAACAGTAATTATATGTTTGTGTTTACTCCATTCGGTTCCGGTGATGCTAGTTCTCCGCTACAACAACTCTTTCCGCACCTCTGTCAACACAACGCTACGCACGACTGACGCATCGGTTTACGTACGAACCCAGAAAGAGGAACGGAATTGCCGCCATCTTGAGTGTGGCAAAGGCGAAATTATGTGCTAAATGTCTTTAGAAATGATCTCAAATTGACAAATCATATCTTCTGTCACACACGGTTGGTTATTTCTGAAAAGTCAATGTACACCTGTAGTTGACCTACAATGATATAATATATAATATTATCTGAACCGAAGGAAACCCACCATTATTCACAGCCTTTATGCATAACTTTAGTCATTATTTTAAATAATTAAAAATAATGGATGAGAACACTAAGGCCAAAAAATAGTACACATCGCTGTCTCATTCTCTGCTCATATAGCTTTGCTCATTTGTGTTTCTTTTTTGTTTAACTTTATTTCTGTTTCATGTTCATGTACTAGGATCACCCAGCTTTATCCCCACTGCAGTTGCTTTACATTGTGCACCCATATATTATATCATTATATTATAATTTTTGTCAATATTATCCAGATACATTATACTAAATAGATTTTTATGTTTTCTATTATATTAGATATATATAGATATATTAGAAAATAATACCTTTAAAGTGGGCTACCTACAGCTACTAACAAAATGAAAGAATGATCTATCTAGGGTGTCTAGAGACCCAAAACATCCAGCGACCCTGGGTTTGAAACTGATGTGTCAAAGCCACACCATCTGGATACTGTGGAAGAGGATTGGGGCCACATGTACAAAAAATAGGGAAAAAGAAAAATAAATAAATAAAAAAAAGCCTGAATTCTGAGATTAAAGTCAGAAATTCTGACTTTAATCTCAGAATTCTGAATGGCTTTCATATTTTTTATTTTGTTTAAAAAAAAAATAACCTTCACATGTGGCCCTAATCCTAGTATATATACAATGTATCTACAGTGTTATCATGTTTTTATGTAAACAACAGTCCACACTTGTCTTCTATTGGTAACCACTGGGCTTGAACCTGGCATGTTTATGCCACAACAATGCCTTGTGATATGATGATAAGGCAAACTCCCAAAACTATGGATGGTATGTGAGGGCCTGTTATTACTTGTTCTGCAGGAACAGGCACCTTGCAAACACACACACACTTCATCAACATTAGAAATCTCTCAGTTTTTAATTTACAGTGTTCTAAAGTGGTATAGAGTGAGTGAGTAAGTGAGAGTAAATTCAAGAGAGGTAATTTTCGATGATGTTATAGATCCTTTTTCTGGTTTCTAAGTGGTTTTTGTGTGCACCTCCACAAAAGTGTGTGGCAAAGACAAATATATTTATTGTCTCTTCGAATAATTAAAGATAAATAACAGTTTATTGTACATTTTAATGACAAACTTGGTCTTGTATTCTCAAGTATGCATCCATGGTGATATAAATGTGATTTAAAGAAGATGTTGCTCTGATTTTTTCCTGCCCGTTTCCCTGAAGCTCCTGGATTTCGGATGTGGTTGACAACCCCTGCACAGAAGCTCTTCCCTTCATGCTGCACTAAAGCCCACTCTTCCTGGTGCTGACAGTGCACTGAGGGTAAGCCAGGCCTGAAAGGGAAGTGCTGAGAGCCACAGGAGCCCTCAACCACATCAGTGACTGCAGTGATATTATCCTGCCAGGGCTAAGCTACGTGTGAAAAGGAAAGCAAAACAGTTCATCTTTAGTGTAACCACTACGTTCAAAATCACTGTTGTGGACTCTGCAGCAAGCCTTGATGTGTTTTCCTTAATTTCAAATGAGTAACAGTTTATATGAATGAATATTATGAGGGTTTTATTTGACATTTACACATGCACAGACAGCACACATGCAAGGGAATTTTGTGCAGATGCTGATTAAGTATGACAACAAAATAAATAAAGAAAGTTGTTCAGTTGTACACACAATACAGCTCTATGAAGCAGTGAAACACATTCTATAAGAACTGTTAATTTCATGCTAGAATAATTTATATTCTGCTGTTCTATTGCACTTTGTTCTGATATGATAAAATAGTGAAAGGAGAAGGACTGAGGTACAATCACTGTGACAGATACACATACTAGGTTTGGTGTGATAAACATTTTTTAATATACAACACCACAATATTGCAACCAATCTTTACAACCGCTACACATGTATTTGCAGCTCGGTGGCAAATATTCTGCTCTCTTAACACAAAATGACAGTTAAAACGGCTAGTTTTGTAGTTTTCTACATCACTGGAGTTACTGAAATAGTAAGTCTGATAGGAAAATCCCACACTGTAGAAGTATTACTTGTAAACCCTGATTAAATGATCCTGTGAGGCTTTCCCACTTGTCTTGCACTCCCCGTTTTTCCTCCCACCTGTGAATGATGATGGACAAGCTGTCATCGCAGATGATGCAGGAGTCCCACCCCCTGCAGGACACTATCACAGCACTGGGCAGCTCCTTCAGCAACAGACTGATACACCCTAAGCATATGAAGGAGAGGTATCGCAGGTCCTTCCTTCCTGCTGCTGTCAGACTGTACAATCAGCACTGCTCCACATAGACTGCTCACTTGGTTACTCTGCACTGTGAAACAGTCTGTACAACTCACTTCATCACCCATATTTATTATAACATATTCAATATCTGTATATAAAAAATGACTGACACTTTTGCACTATACCATGTAAATATGTATACACATAAATCTGACTCTATTTTTCTTTCCTTTCCTTTTTAATTTCACTGTCTTTTTATATTGTCTATTCTACACTGCCTATTTATATTGCCTATTTTGCTATTGTTTTTGTGATAACTGCTGTGACAAGCAAATTTCCCCGTCTGTTGGACATTAAAGGATTCCTGATTCTGATTCTGAAGGATAACAAAAAGCATGGATGACTTATGGCTTCATGTGCACAAGCCGCCAGCTGATAATAATGCAGCATGTTTAGGAAAATTAAGACAAGAAGTGCTATAGACTTTTGACATTATTTGCAGGAACTAAACAATCTCCACCATGAGCAAGCACTTGAGGAGAATGAAGCAGAGGGTGGCTCAGGCTCTGGCTCAGGCTCAGGGTGGGCGGTGAATGGAAGGCGATTGCTGGATACATGATACAGTGAAGTGGTGAATAAAGCTGCTTTAGGGGTGTAACCGTGCACCTTGTTGTGACATCAGCAGAACAGCTCGCATGGCAGGCTTGTCAAACCGGTGTTGGAGCCTGCAGCACTGACGCAGCCAGAGTCAGACTGTGGGGAGAGAGTCACCTGTGCGGCCGCCTTCACTGCCTCATCCTCGGTTTCACTTCATCACGGTTTCTCGTCTGCCTGCGCTCATGGAAAGAAGCCGAAACTTCGTGTGAAACAAAGTGAATCAAACTAAAATATATATATATATATATATACATATATATAAGTCAGATTGAGAAACTGAAGGAGATAATAATCCATAATAAATGGAAATGAATGGTGTCAACAAGAGTCCCGAAGGTAAGACGAGTTAAGGGTTACTTTTATTTCAATGGTGCATCGCTCACATGGAGTAAATATGTTGTTCTTCGGTTCATTTAGGGTAAAATGGCAGGCGGTTAACACTTAAAAGTGATTTGCTTTTCACTTTGAACAGTTAAGAACTTGTTCTTTTTTTTTTACACGACTAATTGTGAATATTCACTGTATCGAGCCAAAGGTGTTCGAATATTGATGGAAGCACCAGAAGAGTCGGATTTGTTTATAGTCTGTCGAAAGGTGTGGCCCTGTAATCAAGCCTGGTTTGGTTTCACCACCGGTGCAAGCAGAAACAAGTTTTGGCAAATCAATAAAGCTAAGAGGGAAGAAAGACAAACACACGCACTGCAAATAAAAGTTCACAGGCTCTTATCTGTACGCCTGTCTGGCCCGCCTACCTGCAGTTTGTTTTTGTTGTGCGTTTTTTTTCTTTCTTTCTTGCCTGTTTTATTTAGTTTGGTTGGTTGATTTAAATCACGGCACGTTGCAGTATCGCGATAACGCCGCTAGATGGAGCGGCTCAAGTATACATGTCTAGATAGAAACTTATCCACGGGTGAAGTTCGTGTAAGTTTGGATATGACAGACAAACGTGACAGACAGACAAACCACCCGCTCGGGTTCATCGTTTAGGGACCATCAATAACTTTCTGTTTGAATAGGCAATTGTTGTCATTCTTACCGTATGATTCTTGCCGCCGTTTTCCAACAGCAAGTTGTTGACGGTACCTAAGTTAAAGAGCTGCGGTCAAGCTATCGTTTTACTGTAGAAATCCTGCAGTCAAGCCAGACACAACATCCGGTTTTGAAAATAAAACGCCCACGTCACCATATCACCGATCTCCTCGCAGCTATGTTTCGGACACCTAATTACCAGACATAAGCATGTATGACTCCTAACATACTGGAAATGAAACCATTTGACTGTACAGTTTTTGGGAAATTTCAAATTAATTTTATTTATACGTTTATATTAGTTACCTCTCAGCTAAAGCAAAATAAAATAAGGCAATGCCAACATAAACACAGGTAAATTCAATGTGCTGAAACAACACAGACAGGAACAAATCAGTTCAAAGTAAAAATAAACAAACAAAAAAACAAATCCATATCAACTTCAATATAAAATACCTAAAAAATTAACAAAAATTAAGAGGCAAAGCTATGCTTAAAACGAGACAGATGATTAAATTAACTTTAAAATCGTTAAAGAAGTAGTAAGTAATTTAACTGTTAAAATCTAAGATGATGTTAAGTTTTTAAATACGTTGAAGTTCGAGTCTCAAAAAGGCGATATACTGCCCTCTGAAGTTGCCACCAGAAATATCTGTAAACATGAATTTAATCCCAAAACATTTCCAAAAAGTGAACAGAGGTTTTTAAAGACCTCCACTGTTGCGGACGAGTGGAGTGGCAGAAGCACGTGCGGTGCGTGTGGGTCAGTTTCCCGGTCGGACACGCGTGGAAGGTGAACTTTGACTGCGCATGGTTCACGCCCTGTCACGCAGTGGCCGCTCGGCTCGGCTCGGCTCTGCCGGGAGCAGACAGACAGACAGACAGCAGCAGCAGCAGCAGCGGTCAGTGTGGAAGAGCGGCAGCTCCCGTCAGCACCATGGAGTGTGTTCAAAGGCGACCTGAAGCCGGCAGAGCCGAGGAAACACGGCGCTTCGTCCGGGACCAGAGGGCCGTTCAAATGAACGTGAAGCTGCTCGGTAGGCTGCTGCCGAACCACCCACACCTGAGAACCGAACCGAACCGAACCACGACTCTGTGGGGCTCTGCTGCTGTAGTTTAATGTGTCTAGGAACAAGCAATTAATTCTGTCTTAGATGCGTGTTTGCGACTTTTTTTTCCCCAATAATTAATTTGTATTTCCACTTTGCCACTTTATTAGGTACACCAAAACAACTGCTTGTTCTATAACATGGCAACAAATATATACCGGTGTCAAGACGACCGAAGAAGCTTAATCTGACATTACAATGCGGAAGACAGGTGATTTAAGTGACTGTAAATGCAACATGGCTTTTGGTGGCATCTCAAAGTATCCAGTATCCATTAAGTGGCATTTTTCTGAGGGAAAAAATTCCTCGTTAAAGCCAAAGGTCAGAGTAGAATGGGTGATTTTATATTATATAAAGGCAACATTAATTCAAATAGCTGCTTGCGACAACCGAGCAGTGCAGATGACCATCTCTGAATACACAGATTTGAAGCAGATGGGCTCTGTGTGACTCCTGCCACTATAACAAGTGTCCTGTGATCCTTATTAAAGTGGCACGTGAGTGTAGGTTTAGACTTGGCTCATAGTTGTAGACCTTACTTTAGCACTAATCCACATGTGCATTATTATCTAACGTAACAGGTCAGTAATCTTCACCCTACTTTATGTTAAACATCCTGACTTAAGTTTTCAAGCACGATCTCTTAATATGTTATCTGTGTACAAAAAGAAACTAAGAAATACTCTGCTGTCAGAAATGTATTAGTCGCTACAATGTAAATTAGTAACTTTAGAAAACAATGGTTGCATTTAAACATTTGCAAATGCGTGTGTGTTTTTGAGAGTCTATAATTTTACCTTATGTACCGTATATTCTTCTGGGTATGGTTTTTATACAGTATAAGCCCCTACAGGTTAATACCTCACCCATCATCATACTTTTTTTAAATTAGTATTAATGTGTATGAAATAAATAAATAATAAAATATATAAAAGTCATAATGGGCGAGTTTAAGGTTTGTGTTTGCTTTGAAGGCGACTTATACAGACTGTGTGAAATGTGAAATGGACTTCCGCTCAGATCTGAAGTAACATAAAGTGTCATCTGCTGCCTTTTTTTAAAAAAAAATTCTCTGTCCTCTGCTTTCTCAGGCCTGGAGGGTGATTGCCTCCTCCAGTTCCTCCTGCAGGGAGGTGATCTTCTTAAAGTCCGATCCTCCAGCTGGAAGAAGACCCGCCACTTCAAGCTACAGGAGGATTGCAAGACCATGTGGCAGGAATCCAAAAAAACCTTCAAGTCAAAACAGACCTGTGAGTGCTGTCCCAGCGTTCAGACGACATGTGTGTGAGACCCACCAGCAAAACTGATTCTCACACACCCAATCTTTACTTCTTCTTACTGATTATATAATTACTGATATAACTAAAGGTATCTCTATCTTCGGTCAGACGGACCTTTACATCAAGTTGAAGACTTATCACATGGCTATAAACATGGCTATAAAAGAAGACCTTGGTATTATCCTCCACATCTGCTGTAGTCATGATAGCAGTGATGTTTTCTGGGTGTGTTTGTGGACATTTTATGCAGAGGAGTGGTTTTAAATAACACTGCTTATTATTATTTTAGCTTGGTTTACTCTTGTAAAGCCATCTAATGCTGTCATAGTCTTTATTGTCTTTATTGTCGTAGCTTTATCTGATAACATGAGCACTGCACATCAGTGAGCAAGGAACGCAAGGAAACGCTCTGCTTCTTCTGCAAACCCGCGTGGTATCAGTAAAGTGCAAACAGGAGGCTGATGTTTACCAAACAGGCAGGTCTGTGAGACTCGGAAGATACCAAACTTAGAAAAGAGCTTTCATTATTAGAACTCGATAAGCCCACTCAGCAGTGTTGTTGGGAAGTCTTCACTTAAGCACAATACAGAGAGAAGAGGAATGTAACATACAGTATGTGGCTTTTCTCGTGTCTTCAGTCTCCGTTGAGGAAATCTCCGCGGTGAACATTGGCCGACAGTCAGAGGGTTTGAGAAAGTACACGGACGAGCAGGTGGAGGGCCGCTGCTTTTCCATCGGGTTCAAGGGTCGTCGCAAGAACCTGGACCTCATTGCCAGCTCTGAGGAGGAGGCCAAGAAGTGGGTCAGCAGCCTGGAGAAACTCATCACCCACATAAACAACCTCAGCCCGCAGCAGAAGACTGAACAGTATCCTTCTCCTGATAGTGCATGTTATATTAGAGCTGGGCACTAATTCAGAAACAATAATTATCAATATATAACTTTGATGATATTTAACCAAAAGAGCCAACGTGCATTCATTTAATGTTTATAAATTGTGCTGACTTTGAGGTATATCACACACGATTTGTGAAATGCTTCTTCTTTTAACAGGTTTTTTTTCTGACCATTAAGATGCTTTTAATAAATGCAGTTAACTGGTTTCTTTAAAGCTTCAGTGTGTGACTTCTGTTGCCAAAACACACTACTAGTGTTGCTACCACCACCACAGACTTAAACCTCTGAGCAATATCTGCCCTCAGCCACCAAAAGGGTCCTTACATTAAAACCCTTAAGTTGGATCTTAGCCTGTCTGAGGAAAGCTGATAAGAACAAAGATGAAAAGCTGAGTCAGTCAGAAATGAAAAACTTCCTCCGTCTCATCAACATCGAAGTGGATGACGACTACGCAGAAATGATCTTCAAGGTGATGCTTTTTTTTTTAGTTATTTGTGTCATATTGCACGTAGAGAAGCTATAACTACGTTCTGTTGTAGGTTACTGTAAATGCACTGAGCTGCAGGTTTTATTAAGGCCTTTTCCCTAAACTGACATAATTAATTGAAGGTGTGCAGCAAAGGTTGTTATATAGAAAAACATTCAGAAAAGAAGAGTTGAAATTGCCATGTGTGTGTGTGTTTTTTTTTTGTTCACTAGTATGTACAGGCACTATTTAATGAGTTTAATTTAATATTGTCAGGTCAAATTATTAAGAACAAGTACACATCAAGACCCCCATCCTCCTAATTCTATTGACTGTGGATAAAAATGTCCTATATCATTATACAGAAATGTGACAGGTCAAAATCTGGATACCTATCTGGAGAGGAGATTGAACATTTCTATGACCTATTGACCCATCGTGAGGAAATCAATGTGATCTACGCGGCCTACGCGAAAACCACAGACTTCATGAGTCCTGAGGACCTGGTGGAGTTTCTGATGAAAGAGCAGAGAGAGAAAGCTACACTGGCAGACGCTCACAGGATCATCGAAAAGCATGAGCCAGATGAAAATGGTCAGTACTTTGTGTAAAGTGGTCTTTGTGTCAGGTTGTTCCTCCACAAGTGTGGTGGAACAGCTGGTCCAATAACATAATATTTTGCATTTGTCTTTAAATAATTGATATCAATCACTTTTAGGTATTTATGTGTTTCTTTCATATTCTAAACATATTTCTTTGACACTCGAACCAACACCAGGCAATATTTTTATACCTTAAAGTAGGGTAAGTAAATCTGGAAAAGCAAGCGATGGCAGACTACAGTTTAAGAAAAGGGAAACAAATGCATCCCACCACCTTCCATTGGAGAGCTCATCGAAGCTCCACCCCCACAACGCATGAAGGTGTTGTATGTAATGGAGAAAGATTTCATTTTTGTCTGTTCACAGACAGACAAACAAACAAACAAACAAACCTTGGATGAAATATAACATCCGTGGCGGACGTAATTACAGCTTCTAGCTTTGAAATAGCCGCTTTAAAATCATTGTGATGGGTCACCAATTTGTAATAGCTAGAGTCCCACTCTGCACTTGATCCTCTGTCCCTGCAGTACATTATTCACCTTAATCATAGTCAGAGACTCAAAGACAGAAACAGGCTCGGTCTTTATTATTATTATACCTTATTTTAGACTCAATCTCTGTTAACTGTGTGAAGCTTGATGTAAAGTAATAGGAACTGTGTGTCAACTGAGAGAGACCAGGCGTTTGACAATAACTGTCTGCTCTGTGGGTGGGACCTGCATTTGTGCCACTATGCTGCACTGATGAGTAATTGTAGATTAAACAGCCATGACTATCTGCAGACAACAGAGTGCTAATGTGTAACTTGAGTAGGCTGGTGCTACTTGTGCTGCCACATGAGTGAAAAAAAACCCATAATATAGCTAACCAGTCTCAGGCCTTTCACACAGTAACTACACGTCTGCAAGTGATTTCATCATTTGGCTGTGGGCTAACTTCCTGTGTTTCTCCTTCTCCGCTCCTCCTTGTGTCACCTCATGAAGATGTTTAGTGAGGAGAGGCATTTATTCACTAACAAACAGTCGAGGCTCCTGGTTTGGTGAAGCGTTGTGTGATACTGGCAAAGATTCTCCTAGATTTACCCTCAGATTTCTAAAGAGACACATGTCAGTTTCTCTCTGAGACACATGTCACACGCAGTTTGCCATGATAACCATTTATTTGGTGATGTGTTTAGCATAAAGGGATGTAAAATGTATATCAAAAGTACCACATTCTATTAAAGTAGGTTCAGACAATCTGGTGAGGCTCTGTCACTTAGCTGAAAATAAATATTTATAATATTTAATCTTTTCAAGGAACTTTTGTGTTGGGCTTGTATTAAATAAATCAGAAAAGTACATCTACTGTATCTAAACAAATCTCCCATCGCCTCCCATTTTACGGTATAAACAGACCAGCCAGTGCGTGTGTTTTGCATTTTGAAGTATAACATTACTACACAATGAATAAGAACAAAATCCTTTCTGTTAGGCAGAGGCCACCGTAGTTCCCTAATGCCCTTGGGGAAATGGAGCAATGAGTGGAGAAGTCCTCTGTTTGTTACAGTCTCCAGTCACCAATTCTTACACACTGCGCTATTTTAAATAGTCAACGTGATATATTTTATTATTTATTATTTATTTACATTGCCAGGGTACTGTTGCTTTAATTTACCACTGTCACATCAGCTGCTTCTACCCTTTTGTGTTCTCTCAGTCAAAGCAAAGAACCTGCTGTCCATGGATGGCTTCATCATGTACCTGCATGATCCAGAGGCCATGATCCTAAATTCAGATCACAAGGAGGTGTACCAGGACATGAGTCAGCCCCTCAATCACTACTTCATCTCCTCCTCACACAACACCTACCTCATGGAGGATCAGCTCAAAGGGCCCAGCAGCACAGAGGCTTATGTCAGGTAAAGAGTCTGTAGAGTCTTGCACCATTATCAGCCACTGCTGCTGTAATGGTAACATCACTGGCAGACTCAGCTGTCAACATGAAAAGCACACATCCTCAGAGAGGAAAATGTGACCCTGCAACACAAATGCCTGCTGTCCTTCCTTCCTGGAAAAAGGATTGAAAATGCTGCTGGCTCAAATAGAGACCATTAAAAATGACGAAGCACTTCGATGCATGCACTTCCTGACTGGTTGTTATCAGCCATGACTTGACCATTTGTTGCAAGAAAAATCCTCTGTTAATACTTAGATTAAGATTCAGCTTGTTAGACTCAACATAAATCCTGATTTGACTTGTATCATTGTTGTCTCTTGTTAGCAGCACTTTGTGAAACTAAGCAAATAACTGCAGCAGGGAGAATCAGTTTCCCGTTTACACTGTAGCTGAATAGTCATGTGGTATGTGTTTTCAGGAGTGTTAGTATGGATGCAGGTTACATCCGGCACAGCGCTGAGGTGCTCTTCTGGAAAGAGAACGTTCTTTATCAGAAAAGGTCATTTTCAGTTGAAAATGTGTGGCTGTAGCCTCAGTCAGTAACGATGGATGTGTCTCTCAGAGCTCTGCTGAAGGGCTGCCGCTGTGTCGAGCTGGACTGCTGGGACGGATCCGATGGCGAGCCACTGATCTACCACGGCTACACGCTCACTTCTCGGATCCTCTTCAAAGATGCAATCAAAGCCATAAAGGAGTATGCCTTTAAGGTGTGTTTGGTTGTATTGTATTTGGCATCGTCCAACACATTATGGTATCGTTTCCTGTAAAAACGCATCCTTTTGTCGTTTCTGTCTGGCGTCATTCTCAGACCTCTGAGTATCCCGTGATCATCTCCTTGGAGAACCACTGCAGTGTGGAGCAGCAGAAAGTTATGGCCCACCACATGAGCTCCATCCTGGGCAGTGCGCTCGTCACCGCTCCCCTGGGGGACAACATGCCCACAGATTTCCCATCTCCTGAGGTCAGTATGCACTCCTACAGAGGAATCCACTGACTGATTTATAGATGGTCTGTATTTATATAGAGCTTTCCTAGTCTTGATGACCACTCTAAGCTGCTTTACATCACAGGTTTTCCCATTCAACCAATCACTCACATATTCATTGCTGCGCCTTTTCTGTCACACATCTATCATTCCCATTCACACACTGCTGGCATTTGGGAATCGAACCCCTGGCCTTCTGTCTAATACTGATCCACTGTCGGCCACCAATTTGTTCCGCCATTACTTTGGTGGCAGGTCGCAGTGATTCACTGCTGTAACAGCATGGAATGGCAGATTAGATAGTGGGTCACATTACTGATGGAGCTTTATTAAGACATTATTCGACTTTGAAGTAATAGTTAAACAGCTGTTGGGACATCAGCCAGAAAATACAAAGAACTTTAGCATCTGTACTTTTTCCTTTCCTTCAGTGCCACCAGATTTTAAGAGCTGTGTAACGTACTGATGTGACTGTAACTTCCTAGTTTGGTAACAGAGCCTATCAAGAGTGTTAATTGATATTACAGAGGAGATACATGACCTGTTGGTCCCCTGCTCGCGTAGTGACATGCCTTTTAAGACTTTTGTTTATAATTTTATCGCTACTGTTGGAGCAGCAACCATCGTACCGTTTCTCTCTTGACTTCCTAGAAACTGTTGCAAACACTGCGATTAACACAACGACAGGCTTAAGTGGAAAACCGTACATTGTTGAGGGAGCTTCAAACTGTGGGGATACTTTTGATTTATGTGGTCATGTTTGTGTATATGTGTATGTACACACTGACTTTTAGGAATTAAAAGGGAAGTTCCTGATCAAAGGGAAGAGGTTAAACAAACTGGAAGCCACCTATAGTGCTGAGGCAGAGGCAGATATGACTGACGTGACAGAGGAGGAAGAGTCAAATGATGAGGATGAGGAGAAGGAGGAGCAGAAATGTCAGGTTGGATTTACACTTCAATGACAGATGGATAAGTAAAAAAAAAAAAAAAATATTTTTACTTACCTTTTAAGCTTTTTTAACAGAAAAAGAAGCTGAAACTAGCAAAAGAGTTGTCAGACATGGTGATCTACCTCAGGAGCGTCCACTTCAACGGCTTTGAGGACGCCATGAAAAACCTGAGCTTTTACGAGATGTCATCCTTCAAGGAGGGAAAGGCCATGAGGTTTGCAGAGGAGTCAGGTGAGGAGGAACTGAGGCTGGATTCACTCCATCGTTTTAGTGTCCTGATTTATATTACATTTCTCAGCCTGGGAATTGAATATGAAAAGAATGCATTGTCATTCCATGCCAAATTTTGGTACAGTGGTGCCAATAAGTGTACAGCATACTGTTTGACTCACGTCTGGCTTTGTCGAGGCATGCAAAAAAGATATGATCCGAGATGGAGCCCATTCCCCAAAAGAGAAAAGAAAGACGGGATTTAACACATGCATGTGTGTCTGTGTTGTGTTGGTGCTTATTTAATGAATGAAGTTCTAAAATTGACACAACAGATACAATGAAACACTTGATGATACATGGAATAAATATAAGAGCAGGAAGTTGCTCCATGTTTAACTGCAACAAGGTGATCAGACTGGCTAAAACTAAAGAATTTTGCCATTTTTTAAAAATGGATTTCACAAATAAATATAAAAAAAAGGATTTTTCAGGAATAGGTATGGAAATAGCAATATCAATATCTGTGCCAAATCAAAAATTCTGAATCAGTACCCAGTCTGGGTGAAATCAGATCTTGTGTTTGCACTAAATGATTGTTCTCCTGTTCATCACCAGAAAATTAGAAACTAATTTTCAGCTTTTTAACATATTATGGTCTTCATCCATCTTTTCCACAGCAAATCTCTACATCCGTCATAATGCGCACAAGCTTAGCCGCATCTATCCAGCAGGCTCAAGGACCAACTCATCCAACTACAACCCAGTGCCACTGTGGAACTCTGGCTGCCAACTTGGTACTTCCTACTGACACAAACGAGGAAATAAAAACTGTTATATGCAAGAAAAAAAAATATTTAAAGCTATTTAAAGCTGAACCTGCTTAGTTTCACAGACCACTGTGTGTCTTCAGTAATTGTTCATTTAAAATACTTTTCAGTGGCCCTAAACTTCCAGACACCCTGTGCAGATATGGATTTGAACCAGGGTAAATTCTTGATTAATGGGAAAAGGGGCTACATCCTGAAACCAGCTTACATGAGGGACATAGCCACGGAGTTTGACCCCATCACACTGACCCGTGGAGACTGGCTGAAGCACAAGATGCTCCATGTCATGGTGAGGATTGTTAAATACACAAACATTTTATTGTAACGCTGTGTTCTCCATTAAAGAGTTCATAAATACGTTTTTTTTTTTGATGTTTTATCGCCACCTGTCACCAGGTCATATCAGCACAGCAACTCCCCAAACTGAACAAGAAGAAATCCTCCATTGTGGACCCGCTGGTTAAAGTGGAGGTGTACGGAGTGCCGGCAGATGTAGCTAAGAAGGAAACCCATGCTGTTGAAAACAATGGTACCTCTACTTCCACCATTACTGTACATTTACTGTATGGAGCAGCTGAAATATGAGTGTCTCAGTTGAGCAAAATGCACTGCCACATTGATACAAGTAGCAGAG
This sequence comes from Brachirus orientalis, assembly GCA_016785285.1. Lineage (NCBI taxonomy): Eukaryota > Metazoa > Chordata > Actinopteri > Pleuronectiformes > Soleidae > Brachirus > Brachirus orientalis. Next base: position 5,339,882 of record JAFBJR010000101.1, read on the forward strand.
TCACTACTTGTTGAGTGCGACAAACTCCTGCTCTGCTCACACTGTGTATTTGTCTTCCAACCAGTAAAACCAGTGAAGCCTTTACGCCCTCTGGGGTTCCAAACTGCAGGCTGGGAAATGTTGGGAAGGACTTTAAATGGGATGAAACAGGAGAAGAGATCACCATGTTGATCACAATAACGCTTTGGAATGTGGCCAACTGAAAGTGATGTTGCAGAATGACAGTGAAAGATGAAGTCACTAAGGCTGTTTGTCTCCACGTGTTCTTTCAGGGTTCAACCCCTCGTGGAACGAAAACTTCCAGTTTGACGTGTATGTGCCAGATCTGGCACTCGTGCGCTTTATGGTGGAGGACCACGACTCCACGTCCGATAACGAGTTCATCGGGCAGTACACACTGCCATTCAACAGCTTGAAAATGGGTGAGTGGGTGGCGTCAGGTAATTGCTATATCTGTCAGACTCCATTTTTCCCTTGTAGTGATGGAATTTCACTCGGCGACATCGATCTGACATTAAAAGATATTCAAATAAGAAAGCGTGCAAAGAAACTTGTAAACTGTTCACAAACATTTTCAAACTGTCTGACAAACATCCTCAAGTCTGACCTGAAGCAGTAAAATGGTAAAGTTTAAGCTCCTGATCCTGTGTGGAATTCCTTGTGGACCAGCGAGGAAATATATATATAATATATATAGGCAAATATATACGTTTGGAAAACAAAACTATTTTTTATTTCAAAGTGATTATACACTCACACAGACATACGTACGGGTATTAGTATATTCCCTTTCTGTCAATGAACCCCTCCTAAATGTCACACACTGGTCCTTTTAAAGCCACTGATAATTTTTTTATATTAAAACTTAATAAATGAACAAAGACATGAACTCTCTTCTCTCTGGTCGAACATAAGAGAACTCTGTTTACACTTTGCACAAAGAGCTCTTGGTGTTCTCCCGTCTCTCATCACTGACTGCTGCCACTTTGTGCTCCCACACAGGATACAGACATGTGCCTCTGCTCAACAAGAATGGAGACCGTCTCCCCTCAGCTGGACTTTTTGTGCACATAATGGTCTTAGATGCGTAAGTGAGGAGTTGCAGACTGGAATGTTGCTCCGCGGGAAACGAGGACGTCCTTGGTGCATCCGTTTCTAAGCTATTTTTAGTTAGATTTTATGATCTTGTTTTTTTTGGCCCTGTAGTTTCAGTTCATGATTAACTTATTGGCTTTGTTTTAGAAAGTTGAACAACTTCTGCCAAAGTCAGACTACTTCTCTTCCTCTCGAGGGACAACAACCAGTCAGAAGTAAAGATCTTTTAGTATCTACAAATGAGTTTTTACAGGTGGTGTCCAAGACTTTATATTACTCCGGATCCATGACATTACAGAAACATTTTTGTTTTCTTTTTTTAATGAGTTGCACGACAGTTCTACAATGTTCAGTTTGCAATGTCATCGATTTTTTTTTTTTTTGTCACAATGCTTGCTGCTCAGTCTTTGTTTTATCGAGTTAAACCTTTTCATTCCAATGACCGTTTTATGCCTTTCGGAGAAACATTACTCAACATAAAATCTCGTGCTTTGTCTTCAGTAATTGATCAGTAATTTCAGTCAGTAAGTATGATTATTGTTTGTGTAACATCATCTACTTAAATCCTTTTATAATGCAAGAAGATAAACAAAATTCAAACAAACACAAACATCTCTGTCATTTTTGTTCCCCATGCTGTTTGCATGAAACAGTTTCCACACAGATAAGACTTGGCACCTGTAGTCATGTAGCTCTGTTAGGATGAACCATAAAACAATCTTCGCAGCCATTTGTACCAAGTGCACTACGACAGCTGTGTAGTGGTCAATAACTGGTTACTTATTGACAGCAATAGCAAAGCTTGTGGCTCAGTATTTTCCTTCTGTGAATTGTATATTAAAACCCACAGAACCCTTTACAGACGCAGAAGTGACTTGCAGTACGAATACTGAGCACGGAAATTAGCTCACTGGTTCTCAAAATTTCTATCCGGAGACCAATAGATTATGAGTCTGCAAATAATTAGCAATAAAATGATGCCTTATTGGGCAGGACGGTGACTGAAGGAATACTCTTGATGCTTTTAATGACATGAGTGAGACTGAGCTGGGAAGACGTCAGCAGGTGCTTCCATTCAGCCGTGAGCTGAGATCTTCACTTAGTTTAAAAGAGAGTTTTTACAACATCTGGGAGTAACAGTCAGCAATGTGCTTAATTTGTGTAAGGATTATCAGTGAGGAACTTGGAAAGTCCCTGACCCTGAAAAAGTTTGAGAAACCTTTGGATTATCTTACTGGTTAAATGGCTGGAAAGTTATTAATCAATTCTGTTGGAAAACACTGTTCATGCACATAAAATGTCACACAAAGTGCGACGCTCTCGCACACATCAATACACACAACAAACACACAAAAATCACGTCACACGCAGGAGCTAAGGGAAAAGCTAGCTCACAAATTTTTACAAATGTAGAACCCAGGGTCAGAAATAAGTAAATAAATTAGAAATAATAATAAAAAACCTAATAAGCCTTTGTTTATTTCATTAAGTAGTGGAAAATGATTAAAAACAAACAACAGAATGCAAAAATTTAAACACTAAAATTCTGTAAAAATACCCAAAATATAAAAAGGGGATAAATTAATAAAATAAAGTACAATTAAAAGCCAGACTAAAAATAACAATGTTCTGCTAATGTAAGATTAAGTCACTACATCGGCTAAAATATTTTGTTTGCCATTCATCTGCTACAGAAGACCAGCAACAATTGTCCATGAACATGTGCTTTATTGTAACATAAAGGAAATTAATTGTAACATAGATATGATCATAACGTGTAATAGAAAAAAAAAGTAGCATTCTCATGATTCGTAGCATTTCATACCACATGAGCTACAGACAATCAGTGAAAATCACTGTGACACTTAAGTGATAATCTTTGGCCTTAATTTGTACGTATAAAAAACAATAGACATGACCAAATTGTTTCAATGAAGCCTTTTATTATGGAAGGAAAGAAAAAAGAAACGGATGCTCAGATGACGACACAGTACCCGACACTCAACATAAGCCAATATGAACAAAAAGTGACAAATATGTTTAAAAGAAAACTGTGTCTTGAACTCAAGTGTTGAAAAACTTTGGTGTTAAATCAATACAAAATGATGAATGTGTGATTTTGAGTGAGGTGATACGTAAAGGAAAAAGTATAAACACGCGTGTGTCCCCTGATAGGAAAGATGAGACCTGACTGAGAATTCTTACCAAAGATAAGAGAGCAGAGACACGACTGATCTGAAAACAAAGAGGAACAAACAGCTGTATACAAAGGGCAAGATGCGACGTCTCAAACCAAAATACTGACAAAAACGTAGAAAAATATCACGATGATACAAACAAGTTTCAGACAAAGGTAATCATTGAGAGGCAGAGAAGAATGGCCAATCACTTCTTAGAAAAGCACATTGCACTGAAACCATCATCCTCATCGTCACCATCAAGAGCAGAGCACTCGTCACCACTGATGCAAATGCATATGCAACACACACAAAAAAAAATGCTTTAATACGTCCCCAAGGAACAGCAGCCTTTCAACTGGGGATGATGAAGTAGTGTCGACCTCTGCTAAAACATCATGACCCATAAACCAAGCAATAAAGCTAATAATGAGGTTTGTCGGGGTGCACAATCCCTAGATGGCACATTGGAGCTTTATCATGCTTCATTTTATCGTTTCACAATGTCAGTTCATCGAACCATATATGGTCCACATACATGGCCGAGCGGGTTTTGCACTGCATGTGAAAATGCTAACGAGGCCGGAATCGATGAAGCAACATTGCTTTGTGCCTCTCCATGGGCAGTAAGGCATCGATGCCATCATGAGTCTTCACAGTCCTTTAGAGCTGGCCCCTAACAAGTGGACGGCTGTCCATGACTCAGCAACTATCTGTAGCTTAGGAAGGCAGGCATCCATTTTTCCCTTTACTTTCTTCCACAACAGAAGCTGAGAACTATGGCAACTGATTTAATGTTACAAGGTTGTTTGGCTGCTGATGTTAGAACGAGCAACATCATTTCAAAAAGAAAAAAAAAATCCTTTTAATGATATAAATGTCAAAATGTAACTTATAGTACAGTAACAATTAGGTAATGTTTATGATTGTAATTGGGAAGTAATGTGATGTTATAACCATTTAATTTCTATATTTATCACCAAGATTTGGTAATAACAATGGAATTTCAACTTAATTTTATAGGAAGCTTAACACAATATCATTGCTAATTTAAAAAAAAAAGGAAATTTAATTTAAATTCTTATTTCCCTGTGACAAAATTATTACCATACTCTTACCTATGTTGTTACTGCACTGTATTAAGTGTGTTATCTTTTCTATATTCTATATTATCCAGTTATATATATATATATATATATATCCAGTTTTTGGATCAAATACTGAGAGAAATGAATGTTCATAAACACTGAAAATCATTGTGTTGACTGGGCAAACCTGTCGACCAGCGTTTCCCAGTGCTCTATACACCCAAACACCTGGGATGGAAACTGCCCCCCCCCCCAAGAGTTTTATTGCCATGGTTGCTAATGTTGCAGCATTCAGTTTGCGTGGCTCCTCTCAAAGATAGGCACTGAGGTGAGAGAGCATTAAAAAAAAAAAAAAAAAAAAAGAAGTGAGTCTAGGAAGGTAAACGCCACACATCATCTCCAGTGTTTTTCAACACCAGCACTGGGCTGGGCCAGGCCAGGCCAGGCCCTTGCAATTTGTAAAGCAGGAGAGAATGGCACCATTCCAACACTTTCCAGACTCAGTCCAACACTTTCCCTATATTCCCTAAAGACAGTAACCATGGAAAAGTAAAAACATGGCACTCAAACCATATACTGTGATATCTCAAGTTTTTAACATAAAAAAAGAGATACTTTTGAATCAGTGTACAATGTAGGAAATCATCCCCTAAAGGTGGAGCAGCACCACTTAACAGAGTGCCCAAAAGGAAAAAAAATATATAAATAAAAAATAAGTGTGCTAAGAGCTAGCCATCTGAAGCATGACAAAACAAAGACCTCATAACAATAAAAACGCACAAAACAATTTGTCAAAAGAATAAAAATCTATAATGCTATACTTAGTACTAATAGTTTAACAGTTACAGTTGAACCCATGTTACAGATATGAAGGCTGTTAAAAAATAATTTCCTTATTTGGCAAATAAAATGAGATAAAGAGGAGTAATGTGGGGGACAAATAAATGGCACACGTTTATATGAGCGTTCAGATCAAAACTCACACAAATTGCAAACAAAGTGTTGTCTAAAACAAAATAACTATGAATAATGAAAGCAGAAAGAAACAAATTCACATCTATATAATGGCACAAGCATACTGGGAAAACAGAATAATATGGAGGCGTGTACCCAGCACTTGATGAACAAAGGAAAAGAAACTTTGTATGAAGATGTTGCTGTGTCCACATTTAAGCATTTTATGTGTGAAAAGACTGAAGCACTCAGGAATTAGACCATATACAAAATATCTCCCCATATAAACAACAGTCACACAAGGCACTTCATTCAGTAAGAAAAGAGAATCACAGTCCCTTCTACAGTACTACCAGAAACTGCCTGCATAGCAACGTCAGAGGACCAAATCTTTCCAGGCTTTTGTGTGGTACCACAAAAGAAGGTTCAAACAAACAGATGTTTTGGTTTTAAAATAAGCACTTCATCCAACAGTAAAACTTTGTGGATTTGAAAATAAAGACCAGAGTTCATTCCTCTTAGCATTTAGTCCCCAATATTACCAACTTTGGACTCTCTGTACACTTTCTGGTGTGTTTTTGTGAGACACAGTGCTCCTTGGATATTAAGTGTTTGATTTTTTTTTTTGTTAAATGGCACACAGAAGGCAGCCAGTCACCAGGAGATGGGCAGAGATAGGATTAAGGTTTCCACAGTGAGACACCAAGACGTCCTCTTGGGGCAGAGACAAGAGGGGCGCATGTGGGAGGATCTGCCTGAGTCCAAGAGATGTGTTTATAGAAAAGGGGCAGAGATTGATAGAGAGGAGAGAAGAGAGCACAGGTGGTGCTGTTGTCTGTCCTGCTACCTGCTTCTCAGATTCTGCAGGACTCCATAAACCTCCTCTTCTTTGCTGAGTCCCTCAAAGAAAGGCAGCAGGTCCAGGAGCTCGGTGTCATTCATGTCGTCAAACCAGGACTGGACTGGGACCTGGAGAGAGTTTGCTTGTTTAATATCAATTCAAAACTTAATTGTTGAAATGGTTATCACAACCAAACATGGCAACAGATCCCAAATAAAGAATATTTGCACAAAAAAGCAAACAGGTGCAGTGTTCTTTTTCTCCCTTTTATCAATTAAAAGGTTCTGTGTTTTCAACTTCTAAAATGTGAATTCTTTCTCAATTCTTTGCTCCTCTTTGATAATAAAGTGATTATATTTGTTTGTAGACAAAACAACGTATGGGTTAATCAAGAAAATTATCTGACAAATCAATGACGAACATAATTGTTATTTGCAGCCTTATTACGCATAGAAACGTTGCATGAATTAACACTGAAAAGTCAAATAATGATTGGGAAAAGTACAAAATTATTAAACTAATGTGCAACAAACTGAGCAAACAGTACAGAGACTACCACGAGCGCTACCTAGTGACAAGGCAAATTCAGAGTGGAGCAAGAGTGGCTGCTACATGTGTAATGTTACCACTTAAAGAACTCACAGCATTTTCTGGGTGGAAAATATAAGAGGCAGGTGAATTGTCAACGATGATGACATTGTTGAGCTCTCGTCCCAACCGGCTGAGATCTTTCACGTAGTTTCCTCTGTGAAAAACACAGGATTCCCTAAAGAGCCGCGCTCGAAACACGCCCCACTGGTCCAGGAGGTCTGCCACAGGGTCTGCATACTGGCCAAGTCAAACGAAAACAAACATATTTATCACCACTATACAAACAACCATCAGATATAAACTGATTGTACTAACACTATACATTACAGTAACAGCATGGTAATAGTTTGGCATGTTATCTGTAGGTAACACCATCTTATTTCCTGCTTGGTAATAACTATAATAATGTGGTAATTAGGAGATATTACAGTAAAATGGTGTTATTTCTTGAATGATATCCAGGTAACATCTTTTTATGAGAATTACTAAAGGCTACCACGAGTTAACTACCTTAGCGTCAACATTTTTGTGAATAAAATTTGAAGTACCATATTATATATAAAGTTGAAATTCATCTTCCCTTATGTCCCACAACAATGGCCATTGTTATTACCAAGATAATACTGATTACTGCCAAAATCAGATGGTATTACCCCCAATATAACTTCCTATTTAAAAAATTATTACAGTACTGTAAGGTAAAGTGTTTCCCTGAATGTCACTGGCAACTTCAACACTGCACAGAATGGAGCACTAATGTTGACCATTGTGACTAGATACTGCAAAGCAAATCATTTTGGTCAGACACCTCAATTATAACACTCAGAGCACAACTTGCAACTTTCAGAAAAACTAAAAGATATTATGTCAGAAGCAAGCAAAGCTATCTTTCACAGCTGTAAATATCTGACAGGGAGGGAAAGTCTGAGGCAACACTATTCTACGACACAACGAGCTCCACTGACACCTAGCTCAATTCTGATTAGTTTACACTATCAACCTGTAAAATTACTTCCATCTCATGGAACTTACCCATTCTTTACTACTAAGATGAAAAACATGCAGAGGGAGTGGAGAGAGTGAAATTTCAGAAAGCAAGAGCAGATCAAAAGTACAGAGCAGAACAAGGAAATAGAAGATAGTCCTATGGGCGGTACCCAGCTTGTTATCATAACACATGCTGGAACACAAAGCACATACGCACCTTGGCAAGACTGGCTGTAAAGAGCACACATTCAAAAAGCTCTCCCATCTTTTGGAGAAACTCATCAACGTGGGGTCGTTTCAGCACATACACCTGCAAGACACACCACAGGTTATGGATGGATTTGAGGAAAAACGTATGTTTTTGATAAAAGTCAGACAGACACTATTATCACAATGTATTTTAAATCAAAAACTGATGTGCTATTCAAGAACATCTTTTAAAAGGACAGCAAAACATTGTCCTTCACTTCATATACTGTACATATAGACTACGACCACCATCTTTAATGGTTGTTGCGCTCACCCACAGTTGGTACGTCACCTACTCTTTTGTTCCCATCACCAGTCCAGAAGCTGCCACCCAGAGCAAGTAATCATGAATAGGCCAACCAGAATACACACAGCCTATCCTGGATTACTTGAACTGGATCACAGCCATTCTCTTCAGGACCTAATAAAAAGGTAACCTTCACAAATAGAAACAACATTTTTCTGTCGTGGATATATTACCTGATGAACAGTCCCATCGATCTCCACTGGAACAATAAAATCAGCATTGCTGATAGGCTGTGAAAAGAAAATAACATGTAAGATATTATTAATGCTGTTTGAGTTGTTGGTGTAGTACCAAAACCAACCAGCAGAGGTCCCACCAATAACACTAAAATGCACAGCAATTGTCCTGGTTCAAAAGGACAGGATGATGAGTCAAGATATGAAAGTATATACAAACACAGAACACACTTTGGAGTCACGTGAAATTACATATAGTACAATACATTTTACATGAACTAGTGCTAGTGAAGTAAAACTTGTATATTAACTATGGCTGTTTTCCAACATCAGTCTGTCTTTATCTGTTATCACCACCATGTTTTATACCAAAAGGCTAAAATAGGACTGTAACATTGTTCTTGTTCTTAATACAGCACCTTCTCCCCTCCTGACTTTTTAAAAAACAAACATTTTAATTAACTGCTTGATACTGATGAAGCTCTGACAAAAATAATTTAAACAGTGGAAGTAAAAATAAATGTACTTTTATATTTGGGTGTGTAGGTAGTAGCATGTCAATTAAATGTGTAGATGTTTAAAAATGCTTATTTTCTAACTCATTGACATGCAACATCAATAATTTTTTATTAAGCTGGGGTTCATCCTCTTACCTTGAATGAACTGTGGACAAGTGTTTCATCCAAGTCAATAACCACACACTTTTTGCCATAGTCCGATATTTTCATCTCTGGTAGGAGGTATTTTGCTGGGGGCTGAGGAAATGACAAGGCAGACAATCAGATATACAGACAGAAAGTGACTATGTTAGAGAGAGACAGAGGGATGGAGAGAAGGAGCTTGACAAACGAAATTTGCTCATGCATAAATTAATGTGTAAGGTCTAGCAGACAAGCCAGCACATTAAGAAGAGCATCAGAACATCAAACAATGTTGTGGTGATCAAACCATTTTAAAACTATGCCTTGAAAAAAATAAATAAATAAAAAACCTATTGCATTTTTTGTCAGATGACATTGTCATGCTACAGCCACCTTCACAATGATGGTATCTTAAAATATCTCAGATTTTAAACAAACTCCCATTCTCACAGAAGCCACGAAAACTTAGCAGCAGATGCAGCTCAACTGTCATTTGAAAATGCTAATAAACTGTGGACGTGGCAGGTTGAGTAATGTGGAAACTAAACCTCTGTGCAGGAACCAAGCTGTATTAAAAAAAATCCATTCACAATTGATGGTCCTAAGGAGTTGGGATTTATATAATCAATGATGGATTATTCTGTTGGTGTATTGGTGTATCACCTGTAATTTCTTCCTTGAGTGACAGGATCAATAAGGTTTAGCTGGAGCTACTTTGGTGCTTCATGTTGATAAGAAGCAAAATAAATGGTTCTACTTGTTGCTGAAGCAATTAAATGAATCAGTTTTACACTTAACTTGTTAGACAGTTAGTGTCACAGTATTTCTAAAAAGCATACAAACCGCCGAGTGTCACCCATGTAGGTCAGGCACTGAGGCACCAGCTAAACCCACAGGTGCATTATACACCTTCCACACAGCCAGTGCTACGGGCTGAAAACGAACTTCAGTACAGTAGCAGAACTAAAGCCTTCTGAGGAGCATTGAAGCTCACAGACACGAAGTACCAGCACCAGTCCACCCAGCCTGCATGCAAAAGGAAAAGAAAAAAGGCAATACATACACTAGGGACAGGGATGACCTCGACCTGGTCACACTACAACACAAGAAAGATAGACACGCACATACAAAACAGTGTGAGGGGTAGGAAGAAAAACAGAGACAAAGACAATTTACAACAGATGAAAACACACAAATATTACTGCTATAGTTTACAAATGAATGACTGGTCATTTAGCATGATGTTGTGCAACAGCTCACTTTGGGAGGCGATCCATTTTCCTCAACAGGTGGAGGCAATGGGCTGGTGTTGGTGTTTGTCGCTGGTGGCTCCACATTGTAGTTGCGGAAGCAGCAGAAGAATGTGCTGAAGATTCCCCGACTCCTCTGCTTCTTGAGGCTGCTTTTTGACTTGGATGCTGTTTGAATGACAGGAGAGTAGAAGAACAAAGGGTCAAAATGTTAGTGTGCAAATCACGGTTCAAACACCCTAGTTGACATCAAAGTCAAGGTCTTCTTAAGGACTTTCCAGGACAATGGAGAGAGACAGTGCACAAGTGTAATAGTGATTGTGACTCTACATTTGTTCACTTTCAATGACCTATGCTTACTTGGGGAGATTTTCAAAAACTTTCATGGGTTTAGAATTCAAACTTTAAGGACCCTTGGGAACATTGGCAAATCAGTGTTCTAAATGTCCACTTTTGGTATAACTGCATGCCAAGCTGTGGATGGACCTTAAAGCTTTAGGAACAAAAACACAACAAAAAGGTGAGATCTTGACTGTGTGATTAAATTGCTTGTGTTGGCTCTGATGACTAAGCCTGGCAGAACACTGACCAGAAAATAACTTGGCCGGATGACTTTATCAGTCACACAAAGTGACTGTTCACACCAAAGTGTGCTCTGCTCTGATTGCAAATTGCCTCTTACTCCAGGACTACAGAGCAGGGCATAAAATCAAACACGGAGCTTTTATTAATAGTGACAAGTTGGAAGCTGCATGCTCCTCCCTTCTGATCCCCCCACGGCTCCTGTCACCTGATTGGCCTACGAGTCTCCATTTTGAACACTTGCTGACGTTTCCCTCCCATGTTTCAGCTGGCAGGTGAGTGACTGAAGCAGCCTGGACATGCATCGGAGATGAGGGAAGGGAGGAGGGGGGGAGGCCCCCACACCCTGCAGAGCCTATACAAGGCTGCATTCCTCTCCACCCATTGCCCCCAACACTGCCCCTGTATCCCCACCCCAATTCCACTCAACCAGAATGCTTTTGCAACTCAAGACCAGTGAAGAGCATATAGCATTATGTCATGTCTTTTTGCATATCAGTATTGTGCCACTGTTCAACCCATCTGACATTTGTCACAAAAAACATTGTGCCTAAGGAAAATACCACTGGTCTTAAAAACCACGTAATTCACAAACCTCTCTTTAAAACCCTCACAAATTCCAGAATTTTCTTTTTACATTGGTCCAGCTCAGTTAGGATTTTAAAGAAAAATATTATTATTATTATTCTTCATGGTATCTCTAAATATCAGAGCTGCGAGAGGACTCATGTCATGTCATGCCACGGCGTGGTGCTGACACTAATAGTTTTAAGATAAGTTTATTTTCTATATTCTACAGCTACACGAAACACTTTGTGTACACCCTGATCTGTCTTTTCTCTCTTTAACTGACTTCTAGTCATTACATAAGAGCATGTTGTGCTGGTTATTTAGACTTGAACTTCTCAGTAGTTGGATCTCCACCAGCCTACTTCTATGAACATTTTCTATTTGGGCATGAGCAATTAAACATTTTCTTTTTATTTACTAGGCACTATTTATGCACATTACACCCCTCTGCAGTAGCCTCGACTTTTGTATCATTTACTGCTCAGTGGTCATCTCAGTCAAACAATTCCTAAACAAATTCAACAAAATCAATCTATGATAAAAAAAAACTGCATTACTGCTGCTGACTTTCTTAGCCCAAAAATTTTCATATGACATTTTAAGTTTTCTGTTTCCTCTTTCCATTTTTATGTGCAAATTGAAGTAACATAAACCCTGGAAAAAGCAGTGACAAAATTGGCTACATGAGTTTTGCTGACTTTTTGGGTGTGTGGTACAGCATTTTCTGGCTATATTTAACAAAGCAATCTCCATGTATATGCATAGAACAAAAACAGGCATTCCGCGGGTGCTAATAAGAAAAGAAATAAATCCTCAGACTTCCCCTTTTCACTAGCTCAACCATTCCCCATGGAGAAAGTACTACAAAACAAAGCAGCAACTTTAGAAGTATCAGTAGACCATAATATTATTAAGTATACTGGTTCTTTCCTTCAAGACTTCATTCATTTTAACCTCTGGTTTTAGTTACACAGCAACATGATGAGAAGATCATTTCTGCCACAGTGAGTGAGATATATCATTGGTCTTGTCCTTTCAGCTCTGTATTACTGTAAAACAGACAGTGAGGCACTTGTCAGCTTCCTGTGACTCATCACTACAACAGACTGCGGTATTTATTTCTTGTACAAAGACCCTCAGGAAGCTCTTAAGGACTGAGTCATGCAAATTGGCATTTACTAACAAGGGAATACATGAATGTACAAAGTTGCAAATCATAGTTCACCTTTATTAATCGTTCCTACTATCCTAAGAAGTGTTAAGCAACTCAGCTTGTACATGTCTACTATGACCTTAAGTGGATACCGCAAAAAAAAACACAAGACAAGAATTTGACAGCCAAGTACTCTATTTTGAATTAAACTGGAAAAATACCAGTCTGCAAGCTATCTTGAGGGGAAACTCAACATTTGATGTTTCTGAATTGTGGTCACAGATGAAAGCATTTTCATCAAACTATTTAAAATAGCCCTCTTTAGATGTTGACCAACAACTTACAAGTTATTACCAATAATTATCTAAACTGTTGTGGGCCATCGTAGTCTAATGGTCCCACCACATTTTCATAATGACCCAACTTTCACACTATTGTTTGATTGCAGAATTTTGTGTAACACCCATTTCCACTCTCACTCGTTTTACTGCCAGCCATCCTAGAAGTGGAAGGACTGTGTAAAAATGGCTGAAGTTTAGGTACCAGCCAAAGCCATAATTTTGATTAAGCCCTTGATTAAAAGCTGAAAAAGAAAACTTCACCAAAATATCATTTGCTGTCCAAATACTTAAAAACATTTGTGTGTAAAGTGTGTTAAGAAATTGACAATTGCACAGGAAAAGACAGCTTGCAAAGGAATTGGCTGAAAAATCATAATTGGGCTGTGCAAACAACAGTTGTAGCCAGATATACTAATACAAGCAACTGCTTTTATTAATATATCTATAACTAAAACAGCATGTTCAGATTTTTTTAGGGGTAGTTTGTAAACACACGTTAGCTACAACAATACCAAAAAAAGGCTTAAGTCTTGCAGTGAGCCAAAGGCTTCAATTTCCACCATTAGTTGATCTCCGCCTTCATAACCCATGTGAAATTCTGACAATAGGCAAGATATCAGGAAAAAGGAAAATGATCATTGTTTGCAAGTGGTTATATTTGGCCTTACGGTCAGTGGTGCCCTGGCCAACAGACAGCCAATCTATATTTAGGCTGCTGCTTGGCAGCCAAACCAGTGTGAAAGACAGGCACATGTCACAAGACAGCTAGTAAAAGATCACTGAGAGCAAAGGTGGTCAATTTCTGTCCAGACAGTTTGGAGCCTGTTCAAGCAAAAAGAAGACAACTTGCTAAATTCCTTTGTCTGTGGCTGGGATGTCCTGCATACTACTTTGATTTGCGTAAGATAAGGGAAAGCCTAGAAAGTTGATTAATCTCAGTAAAGCTTAAAATGCCGCTGACTGACACATAGTGGGTTAGACTACTACTCCTAATATAATGTTATACAAAAACATACATAGAGGATAATTAATAATTCCTTTTTATAGTCATAGAAATTGACTATGCCCATTACACTGTCAAGTGTCAAAAACAAATGGAAGAAAAAACAAGACCATACAATCCTTATGATGGTAATGTTTGTCTTGGCCCAGGGGTTTAATACTTGGTGACTCAATTTTCAGATACAAAAAAAGAGGTCTGTTTTGTCTTTTTACTCAACTGCTCGAGACAGACAACTCTTACTTAGGCCAACTGTATGTATGTGTGTGGTGACAGTTTTATCAGCTGGCAAGAATTTAACAATTTGATCAGATCATACTCAATATCTATACTATTACCTGACTAAATTGAATCAACCTTTTAAAAAGGAAAATAAAATGTGATGGTGTCTTCATTAATCTCACAAGACAACATTATCTACAAAACAAATGTAAAATAAAATATGAAATATTTCAAGACACACTTGTTCACTAAATAAATAAAGTAAAAGGAAAATAGCTCATTTTGCCAATTAATCTATTCATAGAAATACTCATCACAAGCCCAACACAATGTTTCCACTAACAATAAAACAATGAAAAAAAATCTGCTTTTATGAAGCCATAGCTTGTACTGTCTGGAAAAGTAACAGATACCAGTCTAACTTTCCTATCAACTTCCCACTCATTTCAACACTAATTATACCAAGCGCAAAATGATGTCATTACTATTACCCAACTCAAACCCAATCCACAAAGACTGCGATGTCTGCGGCAGCCTCTCCCAGCAGAGGTGCAGTGTTTTTGTGTGTAAAGGGACTGAGTGATCTGAAATACAGTGTGTGAATGAACAGTGTGTGAGTGAGGATGGTAAAAAGTTTCTGTCTGACTGCAAAAACAGAGCCTTGGGCTGCGACGTACGCCTGCAGAGAGTGCTGGGTGAGCTACGGCTGCTATGCTACCCAAAGAAAACCCTGTGGAGAAAGACCCACCGCAAGTGGTGCAACAGAACACGGAAGAGGGGTAGCCATGGAGGAGCCCGAGCCAGGCTAGCAGCAAACCCACACAGGCCTACTATCCCCACACTCCTACTGTCTAACCTTTGATCCCTACCTTTGATCCCTAGTCAACAAGTTGGACTCCCTTCGATTGTGGAGAACATCCAGACTGCTGTGTTATTGTGTTTTCAGTGACATGACAGAATCAGAATATCACAGATGTGGAAGTGCAGGTGTTTATATCAACAGATTCTGGTGCCAGGACTCCATTACAGTTTACACACACTGCTGTCTGCAGATAGATTTAACAGCAAAATACTGTCCATTCTTTTTGCCTCACGAGCTGACAGTGGTGTTTATAACAGCCATCTATGTACTAACAAAAGCCAACATGGAGGCAGCCATGTTGGTACTCCATGAGGTAATCAGTGAGCAGCAAGAGGAGTATCCAGATGCTTCTTCATAGTAGCTGAACATTTCACCCAGACAAGGCTCAAAACTCTTCTTCATAAATTCTATTAACATGTGAATGTGGCCACCAGGGAAAATAACATACTTGAACTGGTTTATTCCAAGATAAAGGACACACATAAAGCAGAGCCCCTCCCCCACATAGGCAATTCAGACTACATAGCCATCATGCTCACACCAGCATACCGAACCAGGGTACATCAGGACCGGCCGGTGATCATTGAGGTCGGAACGTGGCCACAGGAAGCAACTACAGCCCTGTAGGACTGTTTTGACACCACACTGGGACAGTCATTTTAGGGAGGCAGCAACGCATGATGGTGAGATACAATTATTAATACAGACTTAGTCACCAGCTACATCTGCAAATCCACAGGATGTAATAGTAGTAAAAACAATGAGGAGGCGTTCGAGTCAGAAGCAATGGCTGACGGGAGAGGTGCGCTCCTTGCTCAGGGCATGGGATGCTGCATTCAGATCCAGGGACCAAGCAGCCTAAGCACTAGCAAGGACCAGCTTCAAGTGTGGAATCAAAGAAGCAAAGAGGCAGTATGCACAGAGACTGAATGGTCATTTCATTGATCACAAGGACTCACATTGCCTGTGGCACGGATTTAAAGCCATCACGGACTACAAACAGCCCCCCTTGTGGATGTGTCACTCTGACCTCTTGCATCGAGACAAGCGGAAGACATTGTATGCATGCTTTGAGACTGGAAATTCACCACAGGCTCAGGCTCCCACACCAACATCAAACAACCAGGTACTACAACTGACCACAGCTGAAGTATGGAAGGCCCCGGCCAACATTAACCCATGCAAAGCTGCAGGGCCGGACAACATCCCTGGGTGGGTTCTTAAGGACTGTGCCTGACCCGTCTCAAGAGTGCCACCATCATCCCTGTGCCAAAAAAGATCCAACTCAGTCAGCCCCTCTGATTTTTAAATTGTAGGCCTCACACCCATAGTGGCAAAATGTTTTGAACACCTGGTAACGCGACATCAAGAAGAGCCATCCTGCAGACCTCGACTCACTACAGTTTGCATATAGACCCAAACACTCCACCTCACGCTGTCCCATCTGGAAGAGAAGAACACCTATGCCAGGCTTCCGTTCATAGGCTTGAGCAGCGCATTTGACACCATCATCCCAGAGCAGCTGGCAGAAAAGCTGCGGCTGATGGAGGTGAACAACAGCATCTGCAACTGGGTACTCAAGCTCCTGACCCAACGTCAGCAGTCAGTTAGGGTGGGCAGCGACACATCAAAGCGTGGGTTCTCCCAAGGGCTGTGTCCTAAGACCTCTGCTGTTCAGCCTGCTAACCCATGACCGCACTGCCACATTTAAAACCAACCACATCATTACATTTGTGGATGCCACTAATGTATTGGGCCTCATCAAGGATGACGACAAGGCTGTATGCAGAACTGAGGTGCAAGAACTGACAGATTGGTGTAGGTCCCACAATCTCTTTCTCAATGTGGATAAGATTAAAAAGCTTGTAATAGACTACAGGGGGTCTAAAAATCAACACACATTTCTTCATATTGATGGGACTGCTGTAGACAGAGTCAGTAGTGTGAAGTACCTGGGCTTTCACATTACTGATGACCTCACCCCAACCACCAACACTACTGCTGTCATCATAAAGGCACAGCAGTGCATCCACTCCCTTCGAAAGCTCAGGAAAACTGGACTTTCCACCACACATCTCACCACTTTCTATAGAGGCACTTTAGAAAGCACTTTAACCTTCACCTCCTGGTTGGGATCATGCGATGAGAAAAAACAGATCAACAAAGTAGTGAAGATGGCCACCAGGATTATAGGTGCTCCACTTCCCTCTCTTTAGGAAACTAAACAGCTTCTTCCCACAGGCTGTCAGATGTATTAACACTCTGTGGCCCCTCCCTAAATACAAGCCCATGTACAACCCCACAGTCACTGACCCTGAAAGCATACTACTGGACTTAGTGTGGGAGAAAGACTGTATATCTTTTTATATGTTTATAATATGCTATATTGTATCCTTGTATTTTATCTATATTTTTTTATGTTTATACTGCACCTCTGGTTGAGAACAACATTTTATTCTCTTGTGTATATGTATGCACAATGAAAACGATGAATAAAGAAATCTTGAATGATTTAAAAAAATATTAAGCATTTTTATGTATGTATATTTGTTACTGTCATACACTGCTATAATATGCTTCCATGACACCCACATTCTATGTCCCATGGTCCTGTGTGGCCCAAAAAAGCTTCAGAGCAGCCCTAGCAGTGGGAATGAATGAACACTGTCTACTCTAGCCTTTCAGCAGAGATTTGACCTCCACAGCAGATCATGATGCAATATGAGTGAAGAAATAAGTGGACAGCAAAGGCAGATTAGAAGTTAAAATAAAAGTATACACCAACACTATGCCCTGAGATCCCCATGTAGCTGGATAATTATGACATGCTACTCAAAATACTTACTGTACCAGAGGCAGGAAATTAATTTAACTGTTGACCTTGACTGGAAGTGAACTTCACTGGATAATACAAGACCGATCATCATAAAACCAGTAATCTGAGAGAAGACAGCTTAACCGTTTATAACACCGACAAAAGCAGATGAACTGATAGCAATATAAATCCACCTCCATCCTGCAAGATGGTCAAAGCAGAGATGGCTCAGTATGCCACAACAAATATTATGTCTGAACAAAAATTATGTATTAATTCATTTGACATTGTATTTCCAACAATACTTTTACTTTTGCTGCGCAGACCAAACCATGGTCAAATGTTTTAGCCTTTTATAGGTGTAATTGGTGACGTTAATCAGCTGTCATGAGATTTAACATTGTTATGTAACCCAACTACAAAATGAAAAGTCTTGAGTGTTTGAGTTATTATCAATTATTAACCTATTACTAAATGAATTGTCAACTATTTGGTGATTAATTAATCTGTTTTTTTTTTTTTAAGATTATAAAACAAGCTTTCAGATTTTCCAGCTTCTTGAATGAGTATCTGTTCTGGTTTTTTTGCTCCACATAAAAAACTGAATAATTTTGGTTTGTGGACAAAACAAGACATTCGAGAACATCATGATTTAAATGTTTGGTAAACACCGACCCACATTTTTCAACATTTTCTGATATTTTACAGACAAAACAAGTACTCTAATAATCAACAAATGTCTTTTTTAATCGTTAGTTGTAAAAAAAAAAAAAGGTCTTCATAGGGAAACATACTGTTTGACAACAAGTGTGTTAAGTCTAACAGACAACGTTAATAGGATAAAAGCACACATCTCGACAATGGAGCGTTCTTCACACTGAAGGCACAGCGAACGCTAAGCTGACTTGTTAACTTTCGCTGATAAACTTGTTTCTGAGCAAGTCAGTGTGAACATCGCTACTTACTATCTCAGTTTTTAGACGACAATTATAACTGGCAACCAGAGCAAGCTACGCGCTAATGTCGGTGCAGAGAATAGTCAGCTAACATTAATTCTTCATTTTGTACTTACCCTTTTCTTGGTTAAACGATATTATTTCCTCCTCCTTCGGGTTGGAGACCTGTGTTATTATGGACATGTGGTCCATTTAGGCGAGTGGTTGTTCCTGTTTTGTTTCCCCACAATGTTATTCGAACTAACGCGCTTCCTACCGCTAGCTAGCCGTTCAGGATGAGGATGACCAGTTAGCCCACAAAGCTAGGCAACCGTCCGCGGCGGAGTGTCGGAGTGAAAGTCGGCGAATTTAAGGCTGTCATTTATGGCTCTGTGCAAAATATCATCACTCCGAAGTAATATCTTGCGGGCAGCATAGACAGCGTTTGCAGTTTGATTAAAAGACAAACAAACGACGTTGGATTGCTAATTGAAGCTAAAGTTAGCAAATAGCTCGGGTTAGCGAGTTAGCAGCAACGCTCGGGTCATCTAGAATGTGAGGCCGCGTCGAAACCGCTCGGCGAATTGGTCCTGTCCAAAAAAAAAAAAACATGTATCCAACGCAAGCTTGTTAAACGATGGAGTTAGCTGATACTCCTGATGTGGCAGTTGTTATCTGTTGGCCCTACATTCCATGTGCAACATGGAGGCTGCTTTATGTATTTAGAGTAGCATGTGAAGAAGCGGGGGCACTGGCAGTGGGAGGGGGCGGTTTGTTTCTGTCATGGATTCTCTTCGAGCACAAACTCAGTGCGCGACATTACTCAAGCCCGTGCACTGACTGCAGCCGGACGCGGTTTCTCAAGCTGCCTTTGCTCTGTAATTACTGCTGCTCGCTCGCAACAAATTATAGTCCTTTTATTACCGGTATAAGAAAAAAAAGAGACACTCTAAAACATAATGCATTTTGTGTCAAAGCGCTCACGGAGGAACCTACAGCGGTTGTACTCATGGGCAGGAAAACACCCAAATCAACTACTTTTCTCATTAATCCAAAACCATTGACGCTTGTTGCTGGGTCTTTTCAAAAAAGTGCCCACTTCACTCCAAGTGTAAAGTGAAGCGGACACTTTTTTAAAGAAATCGAGAGCGCCACCTAGTGTCCACATTAGGGTAATTCTTCAGGAATACTTGGCATGCATAATGGTTAAAAAATGTATATTATAGAATGTTAACAACCCCCCGTCTTATGTAATCATGTCTGTCTATGTCCCTTGTGTTTTTCATTTTTTGAATATTTTTTTCTGTTCAGTGGCGTCCACAGACATTTGGAGGAGCAGGGGCGAAAATTCAAAGTGCCCCTACTGTAAAACATTTAACACGCCACTGGTCCACTGGTCCACTTATCCATCCGTCGTCTACTGCCATGGTTCTCAAACCTGTCGTACGCGAGCTTCCTCTAGTGGTACTTGGAGGAAAATTAGAAATATTGTTCTACTGCATATGAGTATGTGATCAGAGTGGAGCTGATCTTCTCCATCTTAATATAATTTCACTAGAACAGTGATTGAACTAGAACAAGTATATGTGAGGAAGAGGAGGATGATGAGAGAGCAGATTATCTTATCAACACCACTGTATTTTAACATTGGTGATGATGGTGGTACTTCGAGAGCTCAGTGTTTCCTCAGGTGGTACTTGGTATGAAAAGTTTGAGAACCACTGCTCTACTGCTTTATCCTCCATACGAGGCTCCTGGGGGGGGGGGAAGTGAAGCCAATCACAGCTGACATAGGGCAGGGTCACCCCCAGTCACACCTATGGTCAATTTACAGTGCCAGTTTAACCTAAACCCACATTTTGGCATGATTGTGGTGTGAATCCAGTTTTCCCAGAGAGACCTTAGGCACACATGTAACTCCACACAGAAAGACGACTTCTTGCTATGAGACAACAATGCCCCTGTTTATTTATTTATTTATTTATTTATTTATTTATTTATTTATTTATTTATGAGTTGGCTGTTATAAAACGACACAGTAACTTTAAGAAGCTGGATATACTATATACCCTTTGATATATACAATTTTAAGAAGCGCTTCTATTTCTATTCTATTTGACTCTAACATATTGTCTTGACACAAAGTAATATTTATTATTTAGAAATCTCTTAGTCTTACTCTTTGTCACCACTAATTTCTCTTAATGCCTAATTCATTTTAAAGTCTGCGCCATAGTTTTGATGGGGAAATCCCCATCGGTGCGTGCTGTGTTTGACTTTGACTGATAGGATACACTGTTGATTGGTTGATTGACTGATGCACTTTGCTCTCTTCCTGTTGTGTTTTTGCTTTCCTGTAAGGTCTAATGAACTCTGCGTGGACCACCCCTCACTGCGGTGCTGTAGTGAAAGATAAAAATACCCCCCCCCCCCCCCCCCTCCTCCTCCTCCTCCTCCTCATCTTCCTCCTTTCGTTGAGTCCGCAACATCCTGACTGGCCGAGGCTGGTGATCGCAGGCAGCGGCAGCGGCAAAGCCCCCACAACACGGATGAATTAGAAAAAGCTGCTGTAACCACCGCCACCCCCTTTTTTCTTCCATTTATTGTCTTTGAGGAAGACTGTAAACACTGCCGCCCTCCTCTTGACAGTGTGAAGCGGGAACCAGGTTAGTAAAAGCAAGTCTCTCTTATTTGTGCATTTGCAGTATATTTAACTCTAATATCGATCAGTGCAAAGGGCCTGTGCGTTTTCAGTGAAGTGACAGAGTGAAGATGGATTTTTGTATGCAGGATGAGCTCCTACTTTACCATGGTTACATCTTGGCTTGGAAAGAACTTGTTAGTCCAGAACTTGTGTGTAACTTCAACACACACACACACACACAGTGGAACCTATCACTGTCCTGTCTCCTGACTGTGATGCACCATTCTTGGTCATTTCCAGTCAGTGCTAATTATTGTATGAAGTCAGTCAGTTCTCTCTGTCACTCACTCTCTCTCTCTCTCCAGATCACATAGCACTGCAGCTGCCTTGCTGCACAGCACACTAAGTGCAAGAGCTATAATAGGAAGGAGAGGTAGGGTTGCACAGCTGACGGTGCTGATTCCAAAGAGCTAGAGCTCTGCAGTCCTATTTAAGTCACTGGTAGAACTTAAAGGCTTATTAGCAAAACATCACCTCGTTAAAACACCTTGTTCTGTATCTGACAAGTGGAACCTGTGATGAAATGTTCTGGCACCAGCACTATTATACATTTAGTCACATAATGATATGGGCAGACATTTGTTCCCCAACTTGGCTTTAGTGTAATAATTAATCTAAGTACTCTAAATGAAACTGGACTACATGCAGTAACACAATAATCTATACAGTGTAAATATTGGCTAGAGATTACTTTGTGTTCTGTGAAATCAGACACTTGATTAGTTAATTCCACTAAGATCTAAATTTTGATACTGATTCCACAGGATTAAAAAACACAAAAACTTAACAAGTTCCGTTGAAATAATTAATAGTATGTGAACAACACTGGTCCAGTAACCCGTTATAAACGCCTTACTCATGTTTTTAAATATGTGTGTGTTTAAGCAGCCTCTAATCTGTCTATTTTTAACCTTTTTGCCTTCAGTCAGGTCTAATATTATGTGGCTTATTGCTTTTCAACCCGTCAGGCTCCCTGTATACAGATTCACCATGGGGATCAAAGCTGCCCTCCCCAGATATGAGCTGTATCTCTACACAGCTGTACTCGCTGTGGCCTTGATATGGGCAGGCAGTTGGATATTTGATGCTTCGATTGGTGAGTGTGGGATGTTAAGGGCACACGTACATGTACACACCTTCGGTGCAGCTGTAAAGGATCAGTAACACAACATAAGATGTCCACTGAGGTTCACCAAAACTCACAATCAAAATGTATATTCTCTCACATGTAAAATGCAAATTCATTGTTAAAATCTGCATCAAATATAAGAATCATCCTTACAATACTACTGTCTTTCTCCTAAAGTACCCCTAAGGAATTCCTGCACAGTCCTACTTTCTAATTATTTTCCTGACACGTTTTAGTTCATGAATCAGTTACACTGAGCCAATAAATCCCTACAGTGTCTATCCTAAAATAATTCCAAATGTTTGTAAAAGTAGCCTGTGCCCTTTCTGGTGTGAATGGACTCAGTGTAATCTGGTGAATGGTACTGTCTGCCACAGTCTGTGCTGTGAGACAGGCAGTAACATAGACATGTTTCTCTCAATTTTGTCCTGATTCTTACGTACTCTCTGTCTTGAAGTCGTCATTTGTGTGTGGAAATTCACGCTGCTCAGGTCTTGATGCTACAGTAAAACTGTCTACTGGTAATAGAAGTTTGGCTTCATTCCCAGAAGTCAGAGGCATTCCCCTAATGACTCTCACATTTTGATATCCAGTTTCATGACCATTAGTGTAATCAGTCAAAGCTTCTCTGCAACCTGGTGTCATATGTGTTGCTAAATGCCTCAACATCCTTGCTTTGATTCGGACTCTTTCTGTGCTTATTTATTTCATTCTTATTTCAGCCTGTTATTTTCAATAATTCATTCAGCTCATGCAATTAACTATTATGACTGTATTAGTATAGATGTCAGTTTAAAAAATAGAAATCTTTACAATGACTACATTGACTCCTATAATATTTAAAATTATTAAATGGACTGAATGTGCTTTCACATGCTTTTTCCTTACATTCATAACCTGACAATTGCACAATAACAAATTTTAAAATTTACAGGAAGATTTAGCACTCCTCTGACCTAAAGTTTAACCATGTGCTACACTGACTTGAGTTAGTTAATTGCTTGAAAACAGTGTCCAATGCACAGTTTCATACATATTGTTTGCTGATTAACATCTGTTTCCCCTCATTCTCCAGAGAATGTCAACAGAAGGGCCTTTAAAGAAAGTGTGAAACCTGGATGGCATTATTTTGGCAGGAAAATGGTAATTTGACCATATACTGTACATTCTGTATAGTCCCCATACGTACGCCATTGTAAGCTTGGATTTACTGATGCCAAATATCAGTGTTTGTTATATGCTAGGAGAGTGTTTAGGAGAGTGTTTGTTATATGCTAGTGAGGCATCCTTCTCTCTATATCTCTGTATAGGATGTTGCGGACTTTGAATGGATAATGTGGTTTTCTACATTCCGCAATCATATCCTTTTTGCTCTCACTGGTCACGTGATCTTTGCCAAGATACTCAGCCTCATAGCCCCAAAGGTGCGTGCATGTGTGTGTCGTAGAGACGGGGAGAATCAGCCTGAATGTCAATGATATAACACTGCATTGTGACGCCACACAGGTATAAATGCATGTCTCTTTATACACATACTGGATGAGCATGTTATAAATAGGGCTGGGCAATAATTCAATAATATTTATTGCAATGTAATTTTCTTCGATATCAATACAATATTCAATAAATATCCAAACAATGTTTCTGCACTGTACAAACACCCTTTTAGACACAACATTTAACTCACTCACTCATCTTCTACTGCTTTATCCTCCACATGGTTGCTGGGGGCGCTGATGCCTAATCCCAGCTGACATAGGGAGAAAGCCGGGGTACACCCTGGACGGGTCGTCAGTCCATCGCAGGGCCACATAGAGACAAACACCCATCCAATCTCACATTCACACCTATGGGCAATTTAGAGTGTCCAATTGTCCTAATCATCTGTAATTTTATCATGGCAAAGTATTGATATCAACTGATTAGAATTTTTATTGTAGTAACATTTTTGGCTATATTACCCAGTCCTAATTATATAAAGTATATTGTATATGTTTACAGTTGTAAATAAACTTCATATGTGATATAAACATATACAATGCAAAGCTACTTTGTACTGATGTCAACAGTGTGTCTTTGTTTAGGTCAGTTCAATGTAACTGAGTGTAATTCCATTTTATCTTATCAAACAAATATACAATTTATTATAATATTTGATATCATGGTCTGGCAAATGATGGACTTGATGCACGAGTTGCTTTCTGTTAGACTGTGATGGCATCTGTTGAGTATGTTGCAAGAATGTTTGTTGACATATTTGAAACAACAATGTTTTAAACATGTTTTCTGTCTTGTTTCATGCTTATAATGAAGATTGGTATAAATGGATGTAAGGTAACATTAATAAAACTGTGGGTTTTCTAACATTTGTCATGCGTTTCATTTTAAACCATCACCATGTCTGCTCTGCGTGTGCATTGCATTACCACAACAATTAAACCTTTCCACTATAAAGTATATCCATTGTCATTGATACAACAGTGTTGTTGTACTAACACAACACGTATGCTGCATTGAATAATGAACAGCCCTAATGTGTTTGAACTGTGTCACACTGATGCTGGCCCCTCTTTACCCACAGCACAGATCCTTGATCATTGGTGTGTACGGTGGTTTGTCAGTCCTGGTCACGATGGGTTGGACCTTCATGGCTCTGGTTCTGTCTCACTGCATCATACTCTACAGTGTTGCTCTGGTCAAGAGGAAATGGATGTGCTTTGCAGCTGGCCTGGTCTCACTGGCCTCCATCAAGTTAGAGCCATATAACTCCTGGCAGGTTAGTACCTCTTTCATACTGTAGATGCAAAATTCCAGAACTTTTCTCTTTGGCTGCATCAGTTTTGGAACTCTTTGCTTAAAAATCTCAGATGCGCAAACTCTGTCATTTTCTAAATCTCTTCCTCAGACTAATTTTATAGTCACTAATAAAAATATGGCCATTGGAGCAGTTTGAGAACTGAAGGAATATGTTTTAATTTTCTGCATTTTGAATGAGCATAATGCATTGCATAGTTCTTTTTAATAAGCTGATCATCAAACTGTCATTAAGAAATGCATCAAAAACAAAATTCTGATGAATAATTAAGAGTGAAAATTACGTTACGGCGACACAAGAAGCATAAGAATGATTGATGTAAGGACAAAAAACAAAATACAAAATTATAGAAAGGAGAGTGATGGCATCAACCTTCATATATGGCTATATAAATACAATCCTATAAATAAATTATTGAAATGATCAATTATCCACCATATTTGATATGTGTTGGATACACAAATTTTCATTGGCTCCCTATCCACCTCCATATTGAGTACAAACTTTCTTTACTCACCAATGTATCCATGGCAGCACCCCACAGTATCGCAAAGAACTCCTCACACCACAAGCCACAACAAGATGCCTACACTCCACAAACACCACCTCTGCTTCTGCTCCCCCTCAATGGGGTCAGAACCTTCACAGAAACCTGAGGACACCACAGACTGGGAGCTGTTTTTAAAACAGCTCAAAGCAGGACAGCATTTTAACATGGGTGCTACTTTATTGTTTGTTTTTATGGTTGCTCTAATGTTTTTTTGTTTGTTTGTTTGTTTGTTTGTTTGTTTTTAAATCTGTTATGTGTAGCACTTTGAGATTTGTTTTCAGATATAAAGTGCTTTATAAATCAAATAAATTATTATTATTAAATTTTAAATATCATGCATGTGTACATTAAAAATATCATATACCTGACTTTAAATTATATTCATGTGCATATTTCTTTATAAATGCACACAGTGTACAACAGTAATACAATATTAGGAAACATCTCAAGGGGAAAATTAAAATAATATCACAGTACAACACAAATGTAATATAGTTAGTGCTATCCGTAATGTATTTTTTTATGGTGATATAAGTAACATGATGTTTGCTATGTTCACACTAGCCCTACTTTAATGGAAACAGCTATTGAGTAAGGCGAGAACAAGGCCATAAAAAAAGGCTGATGTTTGAGGTCCAGAATAAGTGTGGCTCTTCTTCCTATAGGAATCTCTGGTGACTGGCTCCTTTGACCTTCAAGACATTCTGTTCTACGGAGGCTGTGGCTTCAGCATCATGCGCTGTATGAGCTTTGCGCTGGAGAACTGTGAGAAAAAGGAAGGCAACTACACCTTCTATGACCTGCTGAAATACAACTTCTACCTCCCCTTCTTCTTCTTTGGTCCCATTATGACCTTTGACAGGTATCATGCTCAGGTGAGGCTCTAAAGGGAGTAAATGTGGTGGCCAACCACATTTACAAATTGACAAATTGATAAAAATGAAATGTCAGTGGCAGTCAAAGCAGTGATGAGACCATCGCCTATGACTGCATGTTGCATTAGAGAGGGCTCATGTGATGCTGATGTGTTTATCTGTAAAACTGAGACAATATAACAGAATTATATTAATAGTGTTATTGGGCTTTTGACAAGAATCAGATCATGTGTTTACAGTGTATGATCTCAGTTGTTCCAGTCAAGTCCACCCTCCCTTCCACTCGTCCGTTCAGATCCAAACATAGGGATTTGCTTAGATGTTTCAACAACGAATAAGCTGTTAAAGTGCCAAAAGTGATGCACACAATTTACAATAATAAATATTAAATACAGGTATTTACAAACAAATTTAAATTCCATGTAAACTGTATGATAAAAGTGCATGGGCAAAATTTAGAGATCAGTATTTTATATAAGGTCAGGGATAAGGCTTTGATAAGATTGTTCAAATGAATGGACAGTCCTTCTCACTCTCTCTCTCTCTCCAAAGGTAAACAACATCAAGCTGATCCGCAAAGAGAGGGAGATGTGGAACATCACCACCAAGGCCTTGTTGCACCTGGGAGTCATTTTGGTGGTGGACGTCTTCTTCCACTATCTTTACATCCTGACAATCCCCAGTGACATGAAGCTGGTCACCAAACTATCTGACTGGTGTCTGGGTGAGTTCAACATAATGTGTGTGATAATGAAAGCTCAGGTGCATCTGCTGTACCAGTGCTCTTTTTTTAAATACCGATTGTTGACTTTTCAATTTGCACACCATAGAAAATCAAAATGATCACTGCATGTATGGGACTCTTTGTGTAAATGACACACAAAGCAATGAGACTGTGGTGATCACTAAAGCTCTTCACTCAGTTCTGTAAGGATTGGTTTTTGTTTTTGACTCATGGTTATGAAAGTGAATCTTTGGCACAGTTTAAATGTGTGTTAAATATATTAATAAAAATATGACTTCATTACAGATTTTCTCTAACACTGGCTCAATGTGAAGTCTGACATCTCATTTTTACTACACGCATCACTTTTACTCTTCTGTGTACAGTAGTTTCACTGTGAGTAAATTTGCTGTCTTGTTTCCACATGTACCTTGCAGCTGGTCTGGCTTATTCCAACCTGGTGTATGACTGGGTGAAATCAGCTGTACTGTTTGGTGTAATCAACACTGTGGCTACACTGGATCACCTGGACCCTCCTCAGCCGCCCAAATGCATCACCATGCTTTATGTCTTTGCTGAGACGTATGTGTGACCTCCACAAGCTGCGTGGAATCTAAATAAATCACTCTACAGTTTCTTTGTTGACTAAATTGTTGGCTAAAATTTAAAAATGTACAAAAGAGGTTTATACGGAAAACTTTTTGTCTGTTTTAGGCACTTTGACAGAGGCATCAATGACTGGCTGTGCAAGTGAGTGTTTGAAGCTGAACATATGGTTTTCAATGACAGATGCCATCACATGAAAGTTGATTTTGATTCTTCATTCGATTAAATGTAAGCTGTAACATTGCAGGTATGTTTATGATTATATTGGGGGGAATCATGATAAAATCCTCAAAGAACTCTTAGCAACCTTCTGCACCTTTGCTATCACCACCCTGTGGCTGGGCCCATGTGAAGTGGTTTACATCTGGTCCTTTTTCAACTGCTTTGGCCTCAACTTTGAGTTATGGGTGGCTAAGTTCTTCTCCATCCCACCATTTTCTACCATTGAGGTGAGACGAATAATAACTGAGTGATCTTTAACTGGGTATTCAAGTGGGAAACAAGTCCTATTCAAGATCTTTGTATGAATTCCTATGTCCTATGTTTCCAGGGTGCTATGGGTGAAGCTATGTCACGCAGGATCCGTGGGGTCTTCAATGCCGCCAACTTCTGGGCTATTGTCCTCTACAATGTTCTCTCCCTCAACAGTTTGGGCTTTGCCAAACTTGTGGGCAGGAGACTGATTTTCAAAGGTAGGAACAACAAGGGCATATTATATAATATAAAACTAAGGCTTTTCTGTCAGTTCCAGTAAAAAGCGAGAACAACGCAGACATCAAAAGCAACGACATCTCAAGTGGCTTCATCCACCAGAGACCACATGACTCTTTGTTGCCTTATTTCAAATAGAATAAAAATTGTCTTATGAGTCGAGCATTGAGAAATGAAGAGATTTTTCAGAGAGCCGTGTGTTGCTGAGCATCCACACGTGGCACCGCACAGAGAAAACAGCATTCCTCTGAAGTTTTAACATTAATTTCTTATTTCTTCTCATTTCCTCTCCCCCCTCTTCATTTGTTTGACCTTCTGTCTTTTACATTTTCCCCAGGTTTTCCTCTGTCCACCCTCTCCGTGTTGCTTGTGACCTACTGTGGTGTGCAGTTGGTGAAAGAGAGGGAGAGACAAAAAGCCCTGCAGGAAGAAGCTGAGCTGGTGAAAGAAAAAGCAGAATAAACACAGAAAGCGTTTCACAGACGCCGAGCTCAACAGCCCCCCCCCCCCCCCCCCCCCCCCCCCCCNCGGCCCCACCGCCCCCCCCCCCCCCCCCATCCTTCCATCCTCGGCTTTGTGAACTGTAACTGAAACAGACTGTAACAACCAGTCTGCACCTACATTGGTCACAAGCCTGTGTGTTTTGTTTATGCTGTTGTTTGTCAGAAGTGAGGAAATGTTTTGAACTGTGAAATGTCCTCAAGTGCTCTTGCTGTAGATAACCGCCACGTTCTCTGGCACAAACCCACCGATGGTGCATTTTGTATTCATATTTTATCCAAATAAAATAATGTTTCTAAAATTATAGGCCTGCCAAATATTTTATAAAGCTATACTATATGCCGTACAAGGACATACAGGATTGTAAAGGAACAACAAATGTGCTATGTGTGGTTAATTTTTTTGATTTTTTTTTTTTTAACAATTATAATTTTGTCAGATGGTCTCTTAATTTTACTTTAGATGCCTTCACTCATAATCCTCATGACATCTAACCACACTGAAAGGTTATCCACACTTGAACAAAACTTGAAATCAGGGTGTCATGAATGAGTGCAATAAAGAAAATAAACAAAAGGTGCTTTGGAGATTCTCCACGTTACTTACAGTTGAATGTAAAGTCAAATTTTTCCACTGTCATACATGGAATAATGTTCATTTAGAATGTATTCAATTTCTAATTATGTTGAAATAAATAAATAAAATGTGATTGAACTATCAACAGCAGGACTGATTGCTCCACTGCCATACTCTCTAGAGGAGATTACAGTGCGTGTGTCATTTCAGGATATTGTTCTCCCTTTCTCACATGATCCAGGTTGTAGGTATAACAAGCACCAGGCCCAGGTGGAAACATGAATCAGTTTTATCCTGCAGGTCTTCAGACCAGCAGGTAGTAAGGGGTATGTTTAATGCAGATTGTAAGACCATAGGGTTTTTAATTCAAACATGTTTATTTCAAAGGTTTGACTTGAAATAACGTTGTGTTTCTTATCCAGAAGTGACACTTATCCTGTGGATTATTTTTGTTACTTTATCTAGAGGTAATCCAAATGCATGTGTTGTTATTTGCTTAGATGGCTCCACATTCTACCTCTTTATCCTCCACTAAGGGTCGCAGGGGGCGCTGGTGCCTAATTCCAGCTGACATAGGGCGAGAGGCAGGGTACACCCTGAACAGGTCGCCAGTCCATCTAAACAGATGGAAACGGAACTAAATTAAACTGGGTTGATCAATATACAATATCTTACAGTAAAACACCTATCACCACAAGATAATCCAGTTTGACCAAAGCTGACCAGTGCCTGCCACCAACACCTGATCACAAGAAAGCAATCATCAATATATAAATCCAGTTTGATGTCCTAATTTCAAATAAATCAGTGTGAAGGGCCATTTGAACAAATTACACACTCACTGATCAACAAAACATTTCTCCACAGATTATTTTCCTTTAGTCCATCATGTCACCTATTCAATTTCACATTCCTCTATTTTTCAGGTGAAATAAATTTGACCCAGGCTGTTCTATTTTTTTTCTTTATTTATTCTTCTATAATTTACAAGTAAACTCACTCAGTCACGTCTGTGATTTTCTGCCAGTAGGTGTCAGTATTTGCTGTATGAGTAAAAAGCTGTGTAATATATTAATCATTTTAATCATACTTTTTCCCCCTTTGGACAGAATCTATCATATATCTTTTGAAATGTTTAATTTCAATTTATTTATTCAAGACTTTGCTTGAGCCATAATTAATAAAATGGGGTTATGTCCTCTCTTGACTGACGTTTTAAATTTAGTTACAAAAATTACACATAAAAGGGCAACTGGGATGACCTGATTTTAATGGGATAAAGGGACAATAAATAATATAGCGTGTCGCCTCAGTCAACAAATGTGGTGTACATGTTAAATTTGTATCATGGAGAAGGCTTTGGTCTGATGTCAGGGAGTTTTATTATGTGACTTACTCATCTTCCTAGAACTACTGTAGCTCTTACAGATTCCAGTTTAGACCGGATCAAACCAGCAGAGATAAACCAAACTTGATTAAATGGAAAAATAATCTCGATAAAAGAGTGTCAAAATGTCAAAGTAATCAGATCCAGTGAGGCTCTTTGGTGAGTTGTTGTACCGGATTTAACGTGCCATCACTGCCTTAGTCATTTAGCTGTTTTTGTGGGGGTTTGTGCAGTATGAATGAGTAGCCAGGTCCTGTTTGAGGTCCACCAAAATGGATTCCTCAGCTTTGTGAGGGTTTGGTCTATAAATACCCATGACTTACAGAGTGAATGACAGCCACAGACAGCTGCAGTCGGAAGACAACCAACCCATGGACGCTTTCCACAGCAATCCGAGCAGCCGCATGAGAGACTGACAGTCCTGCTCTGTTGTGGGGACTAAGAAGGGTGTCCACGAAATCCAACCAGGACCAGACGAAAGAACAAAATGGCTGCCATAACTATAGACCCGGCAGAGCAGCCTCGGATGTACCAGCAGACCCTCCTTCAGGATGGACTGTGTGACCTTTTGGAGAATGACAAGTTTGTGGATTGTGTCCTCAAAATCCAGGACAAGGAGTTCCCCTGCCATCGCCTGGTTTTGGCAGCCAGCAGCCCCTTCTTCAAGGCCATGTTCTTGTCTGACCTGGAAGAGAGTAAGAGGCGTGAGATTGTCCTCAAAGATGTGGATCCGGGTGTTATGGGTATGATCCTGCGTTACTTGTACACCTCCGACATTACACTGACAGAGCAGAATGTGCAGGATATTTTCATGGTTGCTAACATGTACCAGATCCCCTCCATCTTCTCAGTATGTGTGTCCTACCTTCAAGAGAAGCTGGTGCTGGGAAACTGCTTGGCTATTTTCCGACTGGGGCTGCTGCTCGATTGTCCCAGGCTCGCCCTGAGTGCCAGAGAGTTCATCTGTGAACGTTTCCAGGTTGTTGTCAGGGACCCAGACTTCTCGCAGCTAGGTCCAAGTGAGCTGGCCATTATCATCACCTCAGATTCTCTCAATGTTGACCAGGAGGAACTAGTGTTTGAATCACTGATGGACTGGGTCAGGCATGATGAGACTAACCGGCTTAAGGACCTGCCAGAGCTGCTGCACTGCATCCGTTTTAGGCTCATGCCACTGGATTACTTCAAAGAAAAAGTTGAGCACCACCAGTACATCCGCTTCAGCCAGGAGATTAAGAAGGAGCTGGATCTTGTCAAGGATGCTCACAGAGGGCGTCTCCCAAAGCCCAAGAAACTCAGTAGTGGTGGGGCAAAGGGGAGAGAGGGAAGTGAAGACGAGGAGGAGGATGATAAGGAAGGGTACCTGCCGGGTATACTCAACAACAACCCACGGTTTGGGATGTTTGAGATGGACCTGTTACTTATGATCAATGACACAGGGACTGTGGCCTATGATCCAATAGGGAATGAATGTTTTGTGGTGTCAGAATCAACAGATATTCCCAAAAACCACTGCAGTCTGGTCACCAAGCTAAACCAGGTGTTTGTCATTGGAGGACTTCTCTACAATGAGGAGGACACAGATGAGCCCTTCAGTTCTTACTTCCTACAGGTAGCGTATTATTCATAAAGACAACCATTAGCTCTGTGTAATCTTAAAACAACTTTTTTTTTCGTACAACATCCTCTATGAATTCCTGCAAAAGTGACTTCATCATGTGTCTGCAATGATGGTTCCTTTTGAGGTTCACTATATATTGTCTTCACCCAGTTTGACCCCGTGAGTTCAGAATGGTTAGGGATGCCATCACAGCCCAACCCTCGCTGCCTGTTTGGGCTGGCTGATGCTGAAAACTCCATCTTTGTTGTGGGAGGAAAGGAACTGAAGGATGGCGAGCACGTCCTGGATTCAGTCATGATCTATGACAGACAGTAAGCACAGACACTACATTCAATACAAATCTAATCAAACAATCTAATCAAGCCTCATTTTGCTATATTGAAATTGTCAGTAATGTCCATTATTAGGCATTAAATCTGCTTCCATTACATTTGTTCTCAGGTCATTCAAATGGGGAGAATCCGATCCTCTGCCATATCAGGTATATGGCCATGGGACTGTATCACACAATGGTCTCATCTATGTTATTGGAGGAAAGTCTGAGAGCAGGTACATGAAAATC
This sequence comes from Brachirus orientalis, assembly GCA_016785285.1. Lineage (NCBI taxonomy): Eukaryota > Metazoa > Chordata > Actinopteri > Pleuronectiformes > Soleidae > Brachirus > Brachirus orientalis. The sequence continues at coordinate 5,373,479 of JAFBJR010000101.1, forward strand.
TATAACTTACAGTTTAATTATCTTAGTAAGTACTGTTCAAAGTTCACCTTTCTCAATCATATCACCAGCCACTTTGTTAGATATGCAGGACACCTAATTAAGTGACAGCATTGGCACCCAATGTGGTCTACTGCTGCTGTAGCTCATTTACTTCAAGACTGGAAGTGTGGTGTGTGTTCAGAGATGATCTTCAAATGAGTAAGGAGTGGTTGTTTATGTTACTATGGACAGCCATGTCTAAGCTAAATATACTGTATATTTGCTTTATTATGAAGTTGAACAGGTGTATCTAATAAAGTGGCTCTGTGAGTGTACGTGTAAAGTATATGCAGTCTATCACAATGTAAAACACATTATAAACCGACTGTATCACATGCCTTTTTTTTAATGTAGAAAATGTTTGAGAAGAGTTTGCGTCTACAATCCTAAAAAGTTTGAGTGGAAGGACCTGGCTCCTCTGAAGACGGCCCGCTCTCTGTTTGGTGTCACCGTCCACAAAGACCAGATTTTCGTGGTGACGGGAGTCACAGACGCAGGCCTCACCTGCTCTGTGGAGGTCTATGACATTGCCACCAACAAGTGAGATCTTTGTTTTTATATGACCCACTTTGATGACATTAGAGAAATGACTCACTGACCACGAATAACAGATCATTAGGTCATAAAATAGCACTCAGTCTGCTGCTGTGGGTATCGCACAGCATTACTGCTGCTTATTTAGCAACATCATCACTTCTCCTGTATGTGTGGTTATTGTCCTGTTGTGCTCCAGGTGGTCTGAGTTTGCCGAGTTCCCTCAGGAGCGTAGCTCCCTTAATCTAATCTCTTTGGGAGGCTTCCTGTATGCTGTGGGGGGGTTTGCCATGGTGCCCAGTGAAACCAGTGAGGAGCCTGTGCCCACAGAGATGACTGACATCTGGAGGTAACGGTCTCCTTAATCATTGAGATTGAAGTCACGCTATTTAACATTCATAAACTGTATAATGCAACATGCAAATGTGCATTCATTTGTACTTATTATTTAACTGTTTGTACACCAGCTTCAGGCAGCCCATAGTAGAAAGAGCTGTTAATACAGCAAATACATGTCGGAAAAAAGAAAAGTGTAAAATCTGATAATATTCAAAAACCCTAAATTTTACATAAATGCTTCACTAAACACAGTTTATAATATAAAATATTGGAATAATATTATTTTGGTTAGTTATGGTAAATGCATCAGCAAATGTGTTGTAAACAGCTCAGTTGTCTGAAAGCTGTAAAACCGTCTGTATTGGACAGAAATGGACAACTGTAGATACTTAAGGCTGTGGTATCAGTATTGGTGTTGGACAAGAAGAATCATCCGTACTTGTTACTACAATGTGTTATGTAACATCATACGTAGGGCTGCAATGATTATCCAATTACTAAATAAATCGTCAACTATCAATTATTCAGTTTTAGATGTTTGTTTGGTAATTAAAACAAGCTTTCTGATTTTTCAGCTTCTTAAATGTGAATATTTTCTGGTTTCATTGCTCCATTTGACAAATGAAGCATTGAAATAGCTACATTTTGGTCTGTGGACAAAATAAGACATCTGCGAATATCCTCATTTCTAGGGTTTGTCTCATATCAGGGATTGCAGAGGTATAATATGGTGTTTTTCTGCTTTGTCAAAGCCTGCTGATCTTATTCATGTGCCACAGAGCTCTACCACCTTTAGTCTTAAAATCTGCTTTACAACTGACTTGAAACTAAAAACAACTGGTGAACACATTGTCGATTTCTTGCAGGTCACAACAGCTATACTTAATTAAAAACATTTTGCACAATAAATGTTTTAATTTGAACTATATTTTGAAATTCTGCATCTTTCATTGCAATATCATGATGGAATTTTGTGAATCATTTTGGAATCATTTTGAGCTCACCACTACTGAATAGCTGATTTTTTTTCCCAAAATGTTTTTCACTTGACTGTCTCCCTTCTGGCCAGACTAGATGCTCTGTGGCCCCAAGGTCATTTGAGTTTGAGAGCCCTAATAAAGTAAATAATGGAATAAAATAGGACTTATAATACATTATAATAATGGCTGCATACCAATTAGTTGCTCCAGTTCTGGCGTCCTGGCATGCTGTTTCTCTCTCACAGTACTGGCACACTGAAATGGAAATGGAAAAATTATTACTGTATGTTTTCTTAGCAAGAAAATTTACATTTCTGTAATAAAAATAGTCTCTTTCCATTCTCGAACATATACTCAACAAATTATTAATTAAATTATCCAACAATGGATACAAAAAATAATCCTGGAAACCTCCATATTAGATCATTACAGTTGATAGTTCTGTGACAAAAACCATGAACATACTTACCTTTTCCACAGATATGACGAGGCAGAGAAGAGTTGGAATGGGATTTTGCGAGAGATTATCTATGCAGAAGGATCCACCGTCCTTCCAGTTCGCCTCAACACTCTGCGTCTCACTAAGTTATAACAGAGAGTTCAACTGTAACTGCCATGTGACTGATGTTGTGACATAAGCGGAGAATTAAGCCAGTGCACTCATTAAGGACAAATGATTTTAGGGTACAAAATATGTCAGGGCAACAATTTAATTATTTTGGTATAAAATCAGCATCAAGTTGTTTAATGTCACGAATTACAGCAGGGGGAGACAGATACATGTCTGAGATGGCCTGGAGAAAAAGAGCAAGTCAGAATTTCACACCAAATTTCCTTTATGAAAACCTGTTGATTTGTACATCTGTTTTTTTTTTTGTTACACTGTGTCAGATATTTTCTTTATTTTGCTTTATTTAAACAGAAATAAAGATGCATTGAGTCTGTCGTGTTCAGTCACAACTCTTATTTCCATTTGCATCGACACAAAAGGCTGCTTCACAGTGCAAATAGTTTTATTCATCATCATCTGACATTTTGTTCAACAACATATTAACAGCTGAATGCACAAACTGTACACTACACAATATGTACATGGCAAAGAATAAGAGACACATGGCCATTATGCAGCTATCACCAGGGAGAAACATATGTGTTTTTAAATGTAAACATGGTTTTCCAGTTGACACCTGAGCACGATAAGTCATCACCATAAAGGACCAATTAATTTACCCTATTTACAGTTTCACTTCATATGTACAATCATAGCTGTGTGTGACATTTAGTCTGAGGTACTATAGTTTCAGTTCAGTTTCAGCTTTACACACACCAGTACAAGATAGGAACCTCTAATAAAACGTGTCTTTTATGGTACTATGTTCAACCCGTCCAACACCTCAGTTTGGTGTTTTAGCATAATAGTATTTACTAATCAACATTAAACACAAACTTGGCCTGAAGCTGACGAGGCATTAGTTTTGAGAGTGTTTTGTCAAAAAACACTGAGCAAAATTTAAACTTACAATGGTGCTTAAATAAACTGTTAAGGCATAACCACAGTAACTAAAATGAATCCAATGATATATATAACCGCATGAAGTACCAGAGGAAAAAGTTGGGAGGATCAGCAAGTCATTGGGATTCACTTACTATGAATCATGGGATGACGGATGACTGTACAAAATATCATTTCAACCTTTACAACAGCTGATGAGATATTTCTGCCCTGATGTACCAACCAACAATGCTGTCCGCAAAATAACACCACATAGGAAAGGCTAATAACAGCACAATACAACATAGACTATGTATTTAGCCATAATACAAAGCAGAATAGAACATAATGTAATAGTTTGGAATAAAATCATATATATATAAAAAAAAATCCGGCTAAATGAATTATCTTTGAACTCCTGTTAATGGAAATGAATCATAAATACCACACATGAATTAACTGACAGTGTTGTGTGTAGTGGACTGATAATGGAATGCATCTGTTCCATTAGAAACGGAAACAGTAAAAAGCAAAGTCTGTGCTCTCAAAACTTAAAAAAAACTTTGTAAACTGATACATTTCACAAGCTTGAGTCAAGCTGTGGAATGTTATTGGGCAGAGTGTATTCCTTCATATTAAACTGCCACACACAGGTTTGATACGTGAATGTCGACTGTGCTGGTTACGTTGTAGCTCCTCCTCTAAGTCTGACACAGTCATTAATATTGTTACCTCTGCTCAGTAAGCAGGGTGACCATTAGGTTAAGTGCTTCAAGTCCTCTTGTGTAACAAACCTTTTTCATAAACATCTCATTTCTTACATAGGACGCAGTTCGTCTCGGGCTCTATCCATCTATTGCATAACATCAGATGGAAAATCCTGGCCAAGAGTCCCACATCCTTTAAAACTCGTGTTAGGAGTGTCGTCTCTTTTTTTCCCCCCCCTCCTGCTGTACTCGGAGGCTTTGCTACTGTTACTGTGACAACTGCATTTTCAACACCATGTCAACAGTCAGTTCATCATGAGACCTCAACAAAACATTACACTCAAGTGACACTGACCTTTATATCGATATCATATTACCTGCCAGAAAGTTAGTCAACCAGCACAGTGGAAGTACCTGTCTGTTCAAACGGCAGTATTCCTGTTTAGGCTGTAGTGTGTAACTTTTAAATATAAACGAATGTCCATTACATTCAAACCATTGTCACATGAGTTCGCACGATGATGACTGAGTCAATCAGCTACACACGGCTCTCTTTGTGCACCTCAGTATGGCTGTGTTATGTTTTTGTTTCTGTGGCGACACAGACTTAATGCATTTTACATCACGACTAACGGAGGGAAGATAAAAAGCATAACAACTACACAAAGTAGAATCAGACTGCAGTGAGCCTTAGGTTAAGGTATTATCCCTGGTTCTCTGAAACAAACAGTCGTCCTTTCTGCAGGCTCACCTGAGGTGTAGGGTAAGTCTGGGCTGGCCGCGACATTAGCAGTGTTTTGGCAACAGATGTTACAACACTGAAGCTTTAAAGATTTCTTATTATTTAAATAGAAAGCGTGAAGTGTTTCCATGGCAGTTTAGGTTGTGTTTGCATATTTTTTTTTTTCAACTAACAATGAGCAAACATTAGCCTCAGTACTAAAATGTTGGATTGACCTTCAGTAACCAATATCAACATTGCCTATGAACCACTCAGTCAATACGAGACGGATAAAAAAGCTGAGCATCAGATGGCAGAGAGATGCTCCTGGCAGGCGGAGGTGCGGCGTGTGGCAGGGCTACATTTGGTCAACATGGTGATCTGGGTGCTGAAGTTGTTGCCATTGCTGCCTATGGAGGGCTGCTGGTACTTGGTGTCAGTGCCCAGGAACCTCTGCAGCATCCATCTGCGCCACTTACGCTTAATCTCTGACTGTACCTGCAGGACAGACGCGGGCGTCAACAAACAGGATGAAGACAGGGAGTTAAAGAGGCTAGAGACACATCAGAGGGGGAGGTGAAATGGGATTTAGTGAGGATGGCAAACATCTTAAATAAGCGTCCTTTGTTTGAATTTACTCACCTCTCCGTTCAAAAAGCAGTACAACACAGCAACAACGAAACCCTGTGGAAGAGAGAAGCAGATAAAAGAGCTGTTGCTGAGAAGGATTACCAGTTTGATAGTACAGCTGGGAAAACACTCCACATGTTTGAGTTTGAATAATGATGGTAAGACTATGACCAACGTCAGCCTCAGACAGGAGCTTCATCATTTCAATCGCTGGGAAATGATCCCAGGAGATATCATTCTGAGCCACGACGGTTATAAATTCAGAATACTTTCCATTGCTAAGTTTCCTTACTCTTTAGTTGGCTCTCAGAGCTTATAACCGATTCAATGCTCAGTTAATATGCAACTCAACATTACTCAACTATGAAAAATAAATAAATACGTCAGCAGCACAAACCACACATTTGCCTAATCGGATGACCTGACCTTTAAGAAATGTCTGAAAGAACTTTCACTTTTTTTTCCTAACTGCTGCCCACTCGTGTTAGTAGCTTTGACTTCAACACAAGATTTTAGATGCATCAAAACAGACATTTGTTTAAGTGTGAACAGAATGCCCGATACCTTTAATGTCGCTATACAAAATTACCTGAAATGACCCCAGGATAAGGTCAAACACCATCCTAACTTGAGGGTGGATGTGATCAGGAATGAAGGCAAAAATGATATAGTTGATCCCAAAGAGAGGAATCAGCAACAGTGTGGACTTAGCCAGTCTCCTAAAAAAGAAGAAAAATGAGTGGGTGAAGAGAAGGCTTATGTTCACCCTTTTAACCCCTCACTCACTCACTCACTCACTCACTGTCTACCGTTTATCCTCCACATGAGGGCCGCGGTGGAGCTGGAGCCAGTCCCACTCTCACATTCACACCTACAGTCAATTTTGAAAACCCTTGCACAGTTTGAAGGTTCCCCGTTTGACCAAGGCCCTTGGTCGAACTGGGATTTGAATACGTGACCTACTTACTCTTAGGCAACAATACTTGCCACTAGTCCACTAAGCCCTCCCTATTACAAAAAATTACATCACAATGTACCGTGCCAATTAGGTTAATTGGCCGTCGGTATGAATGTGAGAGTGAATGGTTGTCTGTCTCTATGTGGCCCTGTGATGGACTGGCGACCTGTCCAGGGTGCACCCTGCCTCTCGCCCTATGTTAGCTGGAGATAGGCACCAGCGCCCCCCGCGACCCTCAGTGGATAGAGCGGTAGAAAATGAGTGAGTGAGTGTACCGTGCCATAACAGGGTTGCTGATATTGTATAGTGAAAACATACGAGTACTGATTGGATTCCTTTCTTCCGATGTCGGGACAATTCATCTTCTGTCTCAAAATCCGGATTATGAAAATGAAAAGGAAAAAGTTCACCTGCCCAGAGAGGAACAGTGTGGTTAGTGTGACTGCATTACACACAGCTGAATATAAAATGATGCCCTTACTCACGAGTATAGTGACTAAAATAGGGGTTTTGATGATCCACCATGGACTGTCATCGATTGTCTCCCAGCATCTGTCAGAAGGTATAAATAAAATAAAATGAACATCAAACAGGTTTGAGGTCACTCATTTGATTCTGAAGGTGTTGATGGATGTTGATGTTTTGCAACTGCAAAGTCACAGGCGTCAGTCACACCAGTGTCCACTCACATGTGCTGTGCTTTGTCAGCTATTTCCTTATAAGAAACTTACAAAAGTGAAATCATGTCTGACTGAGACCATTAACTCCCCTGGAAGATGTTTACCGATGTTGTAAATCAAGTGAGAATTAGGCTCGTTTTACCATTGACTTCCATTCAAACTGAGTTCATTTTGCAACCGGGGAGGTTTCTCTTCATTATATTTTTGCTTCCAGGTCTACCTCATATCATCCACTTTTTAGCTACAGTCTGTGGTTCAGACTGCAGACTATGTTCAGACTAAAATCCAGTCGGATTTTGTCTGAGAGCATATTTTTACTAAAATTAAGAGGATTCCCTCAAGGTGCACAACAGACTATTGACACAAACAAGAAGAAAAGAATAAAAAGTTTAATTTTGTGACTTTTAAGCTTCATTCAAACTGTGAATGTGTGTTAATACCATAGTTTTATAATTTGAAAATATGAAAACATTTCTTCAGAGGGTTAGGGATACTACATCTACACACAACACCTGTTCATTTATGCAACACCAGAGCAATAATCCACCACCTTCTTTCTCAAGAGTGTGGAAACAGAATATTCAAAGTTGTCAAAGAAGTTGAAATCCGTATACAATTTTCTCTATTTTTAATAAGATCCAAATATATACATTTTTCTCTGTTTTACTAAGATCCAAACTTATACAATTTTCTCTGTTTTAATAAGATCCAAACTCCAAGCATAAGTGCTGTAACACAAGAGAGCCAATTAAAAACAAACTGGCTCATTCTTCTTCATGTACAACCTCATGCATTTTAAAATGTAGCTTATTGTAGAGCAAACTCAGAGTTGGACTGGATCCGGTGAATTCCCATCTCATCAATGGACAACTACTCCATAAAAGAAAACCGCAGTGTGATTATGTTTGCTTGTGTGTTAAATGGTCCTCTCTTTCTTATTTAATCTCAATGACGGTCCAAACCTTAAAGCACGTGGACAGCCGGATCAGCCAGAAGGTCACGGCCTCCATAGATACAAGCTACACAGTCTCATCTGGATGTGATGTAAGTGAGTGTTTTGATCACACAAATTCAGAGAAACTGCCGGCGCTGATGTATAAACCTACAGTATATGCATCAGGCCTGGATGCAGTTGAGGTGGTGTAGCTTAACTGTATCCATGGAACTTCTGTTCATTAATATGTAATGATGCTACCTCTAGATAGAGAGACTCATTCTTCTTTTTTAGTGAACCCCCACTGGCCACCGCTTGTTTCAGTCGGCTCAATAACAGCAGAGGCCTCAGATCGGGATGAAAATAAATCCATAAAAGACACAATGTCTCTGCAAACGTTTCATCCTTTAAACTGGAATTTCAGGTTGTTCTAATGAAGGCAGCTATCACATTATAAGGTTAAATGTTTAATGTGGCATATAGTAAAACAAGAAGGGTCTTGTTAGTGGTACACTGTGTACAAATTTGTGAGTCTCAACCCTCCCTGTTTCAAGTGCTGTTTCACTTACTGGAAAATATGACATACTTTTTAGTTTGTGTGGTAAGCTTCACAATACAAAATGTATGCTCAAGTTGCCGTAGAAACACAGCAGCCTTTGAAAGTCAGACTCGTGTAAAATACATATAAAAGTTACGAAAGTCAGACTTTATCGGAAGCCATTAGAAAGTCCTGGGTCTTTGAGCAATAAAAGATATTAAAATATTTTTTCACATTATAACATGATTTTGATTCTTTCATTCTTTGTTTTTTTTTTCCACCAAACATGAATAAGCTGCCCCTTAAAGATAAGGGTCTGTAAGTCTGGACAAGCTCCGTGTGGATCAAATGACATGCTTTGGTTCAGTTTATTAGAAGACTGCGAGGACCACAAACACACATTTCATTTATGCAAGGAGGATTGTAATAAACGAGATCAAAATTAATTCAAACACAAATTATTGTTCTTGCCCATCATTGCGTGCACATGCCTATGTGTCATAGGTGTGCTGCACCGCTTAATCAAATAACAGCACACCTCTGCCTCTGGGAAATCTCATTGGTTTATGTTAAACAGAATTAACAGAATAAATGTGATCTCTGAAAATGCTAATGCTGAGTTTTGGCTTTCTGTTGAAGTACAACCATAGCTCCGGGTCATTTATGGGATGCAAATGAATAGCTCCCCACAGACCTCCAACGGGAACAGCAATTAATCATCACACAAACCTAGAGGTTATTCTTCAGAGTAAATGTGCAGTTGCATTTGCCGCCCTGAAATGAACCCGTGTAATATAAATTGAAGAGCACTTTTCTCAACAAGATTAAAGTCAAGATGAATGTTTGACTCACCCTGGATCATTCAAATAGGCCTTTGTGATCACCCAGGCTGAGATGAAGACAGTTGGAGCTCCTACAATCAAGACACGATAATGTGCACATTAGCCCATCTTTAAAATAATGATATTTAGTGTCACATAAAGAAAAATATCAATTATGTGCACTGTGTTTAAATGACGAAATACAAAACTGTGTACACAGTTAATCTTTTATAGTTTAGGTAAGTTAGCATTTTGGGTAGATTCATCAATTTCAACTCACGGGACTCACTGATATATCAGCTCTGTGACAATATTGACTCATCCAATATCTACATGAAAGACACAGCCCTGTTTCCCTGCTGTAAGTCACAGCATTTCAGACCTATTTATAGTTATATTATATGCATGATGGGAATAAAGAGCTTTAGGAATTTTGGGGAAAAGGTTGCGGAGTGTATGTTTCAAACTCCAAGCATTGTGGAATCTTAGGACAAAAGGCCAAAAGATGAATTTGAAAGATGAAAGCGTTGAGGAGGAGGCGTTTAAGAGTTCAGCCAATTCTTGTGTACAAATACATGCATGCAAGAGCCTGTGATGGTGAACCCTAACAAACAGGACGAAAGCCAGAAGCACTGAACTGTATCGAGTGGTCAAGGAGCAATGGAAATGAAAAAGAGCAGCTGCCAAAGCAACCGTCCATTCAGAAATTCACAAAAACGTCACATAATCTCCTTTAATCACACGTTGTGTCACAGCCAAAGATTTAAAGGGATTATTTAAATTAGTTTGTTTCCTATCAAAAGCAGCAAAATGCTGAATGACAACAAGTGCAGAGTGGCAACTGCCTGCTGTTAATCTAAAAGTGGCAGCAGGTGGAGAAGCCACAGCATTTTCTCACAGCTACTGCGTCTACAAATTCTTACTCATACATACATGACCATGCATGCTGTGGCTGTTGTAGCTGATAATAAACAGACATTCAAGCTGTCCGATGATTGCATTGGATGTTTCTGGCTGCCTCTTCAGACAAATGAATGGAATCTGTGTCCTCGAGAATGAGCTTGTGTGAGATACTTGTTTTCATCGCCATATGGCAGAGTAGCGTACCCCAACCAATCAGGATGTACCACCAAAAGTACTTCCTCTCAGAGAAGAAGGAGACGGCTAACAGAGCGTGGAGATAGAGGCCCTCCACCAGCAGCCAGAAGTAACTCGCCATGATGCCGTACTGGAAGAAGACCACCACTGCCTTGCAGCCAACCTACAAAAACAAACCATCACATTAAAAAAAACGTACTGTATTTCATGGCCATTAAATGTAGATAAATGCAATTACATAGACCAAAAAAAGGTAAATGTAGCTGCCATGTACATGTACAACTGGACAGAGTGTTTACTGTTACTCTAAAATTAGTATTGATGAATGACTTAATAACAAACTGGTAGAGTCATCATCACAATCAATGTAACCATATGTGCTTTATGTAATATACTGTAATTACAGAAAACACTACATGAGCTGAATCTGACTCCAGGAATAATTAAAGCAACAATTAACCCAATTTTTTGTATTTATGTTGCTATGTCAAGCTCCTCACCTGACGTTACTGAAGTTCAGGACTTGAGCAAGGACGACTCGGCCTTAGACTCGAGAATTCACTGCATTTGGAATCTAAAGTCTTCAATGAGGACTCTGACTTTTTTTTAATTCATTTTCTTTATACTAGGCCGAATCAATATTGAAATATATCTATACAAAAAGCACACTGTTATGATGAAAAGTGTCAAGAAAACTATAAATTAGGCTTCAGTTTTATAAATAACAACATTTAAAGTCATCTATAATTAAGTTTTAAGTTTGTGTATGTATATTTCTCTTCTTCTATTCTTATTTCTAACTGTAATGCAGTGTGCAGTAAGGACACTACGAAAGGTAATCTCCATTTTCATAGATTAAATAAGCTCAACTGTAACTTCGGGCTCACGTTCCTCGTATCTGCGGGTGCGGTGACTTGTACGTAAACTCAGTGGAACTCGAAAAACGACTCAGATTTGAGATTTAGTGACTCGGCTACATAACTGTACCATTGGGAAGATGATGTGGCTGCAGGCTCAGTGGGTGTGAAAGCACAGGTGCAAACACAATGTCTCCTCTGTAAACAGAGCTAAATAAGTTCAACTTTGAAATTAACATTTGCTCAAAACACAGCCATGCACGTTAAAGGAGGCTGTTCATGAAATGAAACTTTTCAGGTGGGAAACCGTGTTATACATTCTTTGATTCGTACACTTTACTTTGGCACTTCACTAGAGTGAGTTATTACTGTACATCTATAAATATAGAGAGCTCATAAAAAACAGGCTGTAAAAAGGTTGTAAACAAAGCAGTAGGCCATGATATCCCGAGTTTTAGTTTGTTATAGATTATTAATAAAAAATAAAATAAAATAAAATAAAATAAAATAAAATAAAATAAAATAAAATAAAATAAAATAAAATAAAATAAAATAAAATAAAATAATTAAATGTGGTGATGTGGTGCATTTGGGGGAAATATATTGATTTGCTCTCTTTCTGTAAGCAACAAATAGATGTGAAAATTATTTTACCTGATAACAGGATCGTAGTTAGCAGCCGGTGCACTAACTTCAGTGCTGCAGATTTTTTCTTCTGGATTGTGAGTCAAATTTTAAAAATAAACAAACATCTAGCTTTTTGCGATTAGAAGGTGTGACATTTGTCACCAAGCTAATGATGACTTATTAGAAACTACAGTTTTACTAGCATGGAAAAGTCTAACTTAATGTATTTTGTCTAATTTATCAATATTTACAGAAGTGATTTCTGCATTCCAAAAATGTTTCTTGTTTGGCTCACTAACATTAATCTTATACACTGTACTCAATATTTTTAAAATTTGGTTTTCCTGTTTCACGTCATCTCTCCATAAAACTGTTCCCATGTAATTTATCGCAGTGCATATTTATATTTCTTCCGACCAGAGTTTAGAATCAGTTGTAAATTACAGTTGAGAGAGTTAACAGCTGTGTTTTCACCAAAACAATGTGTGTACCCTGAAGAGGAAATATCTAAATTAAGCCATTAGCAAGTCCCACTTGGAGACAGTAAAGCACATGATTTACAGTCTCTTCATCTAATCTTATCTGCTGATAAAGCAGTATATTCAGCTGGAGCAAAATTTAAGAAAACACAGCTAATACTAATGACATGATCAATTAAACACAATTTGTAAAAGTCTCATTATATGAATAGCCTTGTCATACATGAGCACTTGTGATATGCTTGCTATCGTGCTGTCAGGAGAAAGTGATTAAAAGCTGCTGCAAAAACTGCGAATGTGATTTATTATTGACAAAGCTGTCTGTAGTTGCGTTTATGTTCAGCAAACAGGAACTCTGACAACATCCTGGACAGGTGAATGGAGGAACATCATTTGAGGAGTGGAAGGCACTTGGCAAACACAGTTACACCCAGAGTCACTGGAGCAGTCGCAGGTTGAGTAAACTCTGAGACAAAGCTTTAAAGTCGTCACGAGTCATTTAAGAGGTGCAGTTTGCTTCATCGAGGTGCAGTTACTGAGGAGCAGATAAGCAAGTTAACTCGATCCATGATGCAGGACCTTTGATTTATGCATGATGAAAAGTCAGTAGACCTTGTGGCTTCACTAACAAAACTGACAGTGAAGCGAGAGCATTCGACAGCATGAAGATCGAGAGAGGAGAGTGAACAGCAGTGAACTCACAGATGACTGACAGTTTTCTGTCTCGCCGACGTCATACAGAACCACGTCCTTGATGAAAACAGCCACAGCTTTCAGTATGAAGGACACAAATAGATGCATGTGGATGTAGTTTCTGGTGCAGTGCAGCTTTCTGTAACAAAATAAATGAACTGTCAAGTGATTTTTTTTTTTTAAATCAAGAAGGAAAAGCAATAATAATAATACTAATAATCTCTTATTCAACTGCTTCTTTCTTAAGACCTTGAAAAAGCTGTTTAAATGAGCTACCCTGCAAATGTGTGTGTTTATGGTACCGAAGCATGCAGTCAGAATAAATATGAAGAAAATATTCAAAAGAAAGGACACAGGTCTAATTTAGGGGAGCAGACCTTCACAGACAAAATATGTGAGAATCGGCATCATCAGCACTTACCGTACGTGACAATTACCTTATAATGTGCTGTGCTGTTAGTGAAATGTCAAGATATCTCTATCAGTTTCAGGCTTTATATGGAAGTAACATTTGAGTGAGACATACATTCATCAGGCAAAAAGTGAAAAATTCTTGGCATTCAGTGCAGAAGTAAACAAGAAGAAAGCAGGGTTTTCTGCAGAGAAAAAGTCACTAATGTAATTTTTTTTGTACAAATGCCTTCCCAGTGAGCTTATGATTGGGGTGAGTCGTGTAAACCCATCAGGCGAATCATCCCAGAAGGACGGGTGCGATGACACACAACATCAGGCAGCTGCTTCAACATCATGTCTGAACATAAACTATTCACATCCTGTGTCTCAGCTCTGGAGTCCAAACCACTACCATTTCATAAACCCGAGAAGTAAACGCATCCATGTTGTTTAGCCCATGACACACAAACAGTCCAAATGCAAACACAACTGTACACTGTGGCTCATCTATTAGAATTAGACTCTTAAAGAGGCAACAGACAAGTCTGTGTCCCGAGCACAGCAGTTCCAGTTTGGTCAAACAAGATACTGGTTGGGACGCCAGTACTTTTCCTCAGAGCTGGTTTAGTGTCATAAGAAACACTCCTGCATGAAAAAAATGATGGATATCAAGTGAACACTATTCTCTTTATCATTTGGGAATAATACAGTTCATTTGTGCTGTAAATGCAGTTGTCATTTTTGTCCTGAAGAACAGACTCATAGCTGACCAATATGAACAAGTATAGTGTCATTCTTTTACTTTCTTTACACTAAATAATGAAGTTTCAGCTTTACAACTGTAGTGCATAACTATTTAACATAAAGCGGTTAGTGCTGGTGCCTGCTCAGTTTACATGTTCTTCCTGTGCGCGCGTGGGTTGTCTCTGGTTTCCACCAATAGTCCAAAAAACATGCAAAGATCAAATGAATGCTGTAAACTACTCATATGTGTGAATGTGAGACTGAAAGGTTGTTTGTCTCTATATGTTTGTCCCACGATGGCCTGGTGACCTGTCCAGGGTGTGACCCCGCCTTTCGCCCAGTGTCAGCTGGGATTGGCACCAGCGGCCCTGTGACCCTCGTGTAGAGGATAAAGTGGTAGATAATGGATGGATGGAAATATCTGTTGGGTTCAAATGGCTGATCAAGCCTATCAGCTCGTCTGTGTTTCTCAGTATAGCAGTGCTTTTGTGAAATTTCCAGATTGCGCAGAGGAAGTGATTCTTTTGAGTCAAGGCAGATGGAAACAACAGCAATATTGCACTAATAAAGGAAGACATCTGCAAACAGGTTGGTGTATGACACAAAGATGTGCCCACAAAAAGTTTTGCAAGTGACTCTACTGCTCAAAAAATGTACATGGAAGCAAACAAATCACCCAACGTTACACACCACATGTGTAAAACATGTACTAATTATCATGTCACTCATGCAAACATGCACACACTGCAACACTGCAACCCCTGGACTTAATGTTGAAAGGGAGAACACTGTGAACAGTAGCTGTATGTTTAAGTGGCTTGACTTTATGGCTGCTTGCAGGTGACCACTTTGTTTAAAAAATGTTGCATTAGCCTCATCATAGCAAATTTCGTCAATTACTCTGTGAAAAACACTGTAAAACCTCCATAAAATGCAGGAAGTGCTAAGTGAAATGAGAGATTGGCAGGGTTTTATTGTTCTAAATGATGGAAAGGGGTGTTTGATTGCTTTTACACAGGGACATTAAGCAAATGTTTGATAGATTTTCTTACCGAAAGAGAAATAGTATGATGATGGCGATGGTGAGAGAAATAAGAGACACGCTGTGACCAATGGTGTAGCCCACTTTGATAGCATAGAAGAATTCTCCCTGCAAAAACACATTAACATTTACTGGAAGCATCTGGACTGACTTTGACATTTAACCCAAGAAAAGAACTGATACACCCCAATTAAGTGGTTTTTAAACACCATTTATCATGACAATTTGTTTGCATCCCCACCCCATCAAAAACGATGATAACTAAATAACTTGAATAATACTAAAGTGTGGCGTTGTGCTGCCAAATGATCAACCTAGAGAAAGTTTGCTCTTGTTCAAATACATTTTTTTAACAAATGAGTTACATGTTGATTCAATGGGATGTCAATGCAACTGGAAAACTTTCAAATAATACAGTAGATGAGGAAATCATCTAAAACGCTGGTGAATCTCAACTTAAAATAGCAAACAATATGTATTGTCAAGTTGCCTTTGCTCACAAAAACAGGTAAACCTTTGTTTCTAAGTTCAGTATGATTCATGATTGATTCATTCATGATTATCCTGATTATGTAAATGCAGTCAGGAATACTTTCTTCATAATGAGACCACTTAGTGCAACAAATGTTACTGCAGACCAACGTGGTGCTGATGGCAGAGCTTTGCTGATGTGAGGCAGCATCGGTGAAGCCAGTGAGGGAGGAGTGTTATTAAAAAAGGCTGCCTTGGTGGGAGAGGGGTTGTGATTGCAGTCATTGCTGTCGGCCGATTACAGCTGGAGAGTGTGACTACTAAGTCTTGCATAAACCAACACATTTCACCACAATCTTAACTTATTGTGAATGCATTTTATCACAACACAGAGTGAAATAATGTGTCACTCCGTCTCTACTTCGCACTGGCAGCAACATGGGGCTGAAAAGTTTCAAACTGGTTGCCATACCGACCGTATTATCATCCATGGTACTGTTGGGATTGTATCCACAGTCCATTATGTAGGAGTCCATGCTGATGGGGGTCCAGCCGTCCTCGGTGCACGTCTTTGACAGGTTACCTAATGAGCAGGGGGGCAGAGGGAATATTCAGCCTCACATTTAAAATCATACAAAGCATTACTGTGGCTGCTCTACTGTGCTTCAATTAAGTAAAGTAAAATCACGGTACTATGTGTGTGTGCATGGGACGTTATATGAGCAGTGAGGCCAGACTTCCACTTCATTTACTCATAGTTAATTATGTCATTATGTATGCATGTATCTCACTGGGATTCTCCAAAATATGAAAAGGAAGTGGAAGGAATGAGTGAATTGGATCAGTTGCCCCATCGGCTCAGAGATGCCAGGAGTGTTTCCATGTGCATGTGCCTCTGTTTAGTTCTTAATAACTGTCAGGATCCACATATACACACACACACACACGCACACTCACATGCAGCATTCTTACTGAGGACACTCACAGACATAATGCATTCCCCAGCCCCTTACCCTAAGTGTAACATCACAACTAAATGCCTAAACCTAACCCCTAACCTATACCTAACTTTAAACCAATTCTAATTGTAACCCTAAAACCTGGTCTTAACCCCAAAAAAGCAGTTCAAAGTTGAAAGGACCAGACAAAATGTCCTCACACCCTATTTTTTTTTTTTTTTGGTTGGAGAAAACAGTAAATAGTGGTTTAAAACTCATTTATGGGCAGAAAATGACAAAACTGAGAGAAAAATTTACAAATCTAAGGTAAAACATTTATAGCAATCATATCTGTGTTCTATCTCATGTGTGCTTCTTTGCCCAGAATTCTCCACAATTTAGATTGAATAAATCCAGAAACAAAGCAGTAACTAAATACACTACCAGTCAAAAGTTTGAACACATCTTTGGACCACATTAAATGAGAAGGTGTGTCCAAACTTTTGACTGGTGGTGTAAGTGAAACAATTTGTCTTACCCTCTTCCATTGGTTATATATATATGCCTGGCCAAAAAAAAGGTCACACACTCGTATTATTCGTTGGACCGCCTTTAGCTTTGATTACAGCACGCATTCACTGTGGCATTATTTTGATAAACTGCAGTGTCACAAGATTTATTTCCATCCAGTTTTGCATTAATTTTTCACCAAGATCTTGTACTGATGATGGGAGAGTCGGACCACTGCGCAAAGCCTTCTCCAGCACATCCCAAAGATTCTCAATGGGGTTAAGGTCTGGACTCTGTGGTGGCCAATCCATGTGTGAAAATGATCTCTCATGTTCCCTGAACCACTCTTTCACAATTTGAGCCCAATGAATCCTGGTATTGTCATCTTGAAATATGCCCGTGCCATCAGGAAAGAAAAAATCCACTGATAGAATAACCTGGTCATTCAGTATATTCAGGTAGTCAGCTGACCTCATTCTTTGGGCACATAATATTGCTGAACCTTGACCTGACCAACTGCAGCAACCCCAGATCATTACACTGCCCCCACAGGCTTGTAAAGTAGGCACTAGGCATGATGGGTGCCTTACGTCATCTGTCTTGTTACCCTGATGCTCCCATCACTTTGGAACAGGGTGAATCTGGGCTCATCACACCACATGCCCTTCTTCCATTGCTCCAGAGTCCAATCTTTATGCTCCCTAGCAAATTTAAGCCTTTTTTTCCTATTGGCCTCACCAATTATTGGTTTTCTTAGGGCTACACAGCTGTTCAGTCCATATCCCTTGAGTTCCCTTCTCATTGTGCCTGTGGAAATGCTCTTATTTTTTGCTATTAAACATAGCCCTGAGTTCTACTGTTCTACTTTTTTCCAACCACATTTCTTTCTCAAAGACGATGGTTCTTCGCTATCCTTCAGTTTTTAATAGTGTTGGACAGTTCTTAACCCAATTCAGGAGTTTCTGCAATCTCTTTAAAAGTTTTCTCTGCGTGATGCATGTCAATGATTTGACCCTTCTCAAACAGACTAACATCTGTGTCTTTCCACATGGTTGTTTAAGAAATGAGGAGCTACTCATTGCATCAGTTGGGGTTAATAACTTGTTGCCAGCTGAAAGATAATCGCCCATGGAGTAATTATCCAACAGGAGGCTCTTACCTATTTGCTTAGTTAATGGTGTCGACTTTTTTTTTGGCCAGGCAGTGTATTATACTGTATATAGTTAATAACAGCTCTAAATTAAGCACATTTTACAAAAAGGTAAACAATTATTTAAGGAATATTTAAATGTTTGAGTTACATAAGCAAATACTAAAAGTATATCAGCAAATTTAATTAAAACAAGTGAGATATATAGGATCTTGGTGAAATAAAGAATAACAATAACTCGACCTAGTTTAGAACATTTGTTGAAGGTCACGTCCTTCGAATGTTTCTTATCTGGGTAATATTTGTTAATAAATGTTAAAAAAAAGTCAGTAGATTTATAGTCCTTTTATAGATTCAGTGAGACATACAGTAACCTGAGTGTGAACAAAAACTCTTTTTTTAGGTCATGTTTTTTAAGGTCAGACTTTGGTGTTGCAGAATAGGCTTCAATACAGAGATTGTTCCTAAGCATATAGAAGCATCACTATTCAAAGGAGACACTAATATTAATTAGACTGAAAGCTGTCATGAAGCATATCTAATCTATCTGTAATCTGCAGCAGAGACACAGATTCAGGTATTTCTGTGATTTTGTTTGTTGTTATATTGTGTAATTTTTTTTAAATTTCTTTCATTTTTTTCATTCCCCCTCCTGTAAATATGAGAAAATGTGTGTGGGTGACAAATTAATCGGTGTCATGAATGCTTCTGTGGAAATCTAAATGTAGGACATTCCGCACATTTCCCAACCATATCGCTCCACAGCCACTATCAAATCAGGCCAGTGTTGGGAAATGACCAACAATCTAAAGTCTTAGAATGTGTTTGGCATTAAAATACGGTCAGCGTGGCATACTGCAGAGAAGACTGAGGCTTAGCCTCCTCAAACAACATGACAAGACACAAAAGCGATGAAAAGCCCCTGCTGTTTTAGCCCATGCCACCACTGGATTTGAGGGATTGCCAAAAGAATGCTTTCATCGTCCTCCAAAACATGACTGCGAGGATTTTCAGTGTCATACACGACAGCGAGGAAAGCTCAAACAAGTTAATCACCCCAACGTCATTTGGATTTTCCACGCTTTTATTTTTACTTCAGCTTTTATTTCAGTGCCACAAATGCTTCAAAGTTTTTCTAATTATCTTGCAGAGTATTATGGCATGTGGGTGAAACCAGTGACAGGCAGGCACTCTGTCACCCTGAGCCTGCAGACGGCCAGCAGCCATTGTTTTTTAAAAGAGATGAATGACTGTTTGTTTGTGTTAGACCTGCAAGGAGTTCAGGAAAATGGCAAACTCTATCTCAGCTAAATTTATGACTTGGCCCCTGAATCTGTGTGGCGCCATGTTTCATAATGCTTGTTTTTTGTGTGAGGCTTGTACAAGATGAATGGCTTGATATGTGTCAATGACTTATTTCACAACTGTCACATTTCACAAAAAGGGCATGACCAGAATATGTGCATTCATCCATCCATCCATCCATGATCTATACTGCTTACCCTTTAAAGGTCATGGTGGGATTTAATCCCAGCTGACATTGGGTGGGGATCATGGTACATCCTGGATGGGTCACAGGCCTTTCACACAGTCAGCATACAGAGACAAACAACAACTCACATTCACATCTACAGGCACTTTGGAGCAGAGGTTCCTCAACTCTTTCCAGCCACGGACACAAAAGAAAATGAAAAATATTCTTGGGACCCTTTCAAACAAACAAACAAACAAACAAACAAACAAACAAACGAAAAAAAAGGAGTGCAGTGTTTTGTTTTTAAAATTTTAAATGTTTTTTAATGAATTTACCAAGAAATAATAAATAAGAATAAAAAGGTCTGTATCTCGTCTTCTGATACGTGCAGCACAAAACACTCTCTCATCTTCTACTGCTTTATCCTCCGCATGAGGGTCGTGGGGGGCACTGGTGCCTAATCCAGGCTGACAAAGGGCAAAAGGTGGGGTACACCCTGCACAGGGCCAACATAGACAAACAACAATCTAATCTGACATTCACACCTATGGGCAATTTAGAGCGTGCAAAAAAACCCAGACACACACACGGGGAAAACGTGCAAATGTGGAAGGGCCCTTGTTCTGACTGGGTTGTGAAACCGGGTTTTTAACCACTACACCACCTGTGTGGCCCACAGCACAAAACAACTGACCCATTTTATCTTATCTTATCTTATCTTATCCACTGTTGGCTCCAGTGTACATCATATTACATCATATACTTCCTAAACCTTGAAAATGCAAAAACATAAAGTGGCCCAGCCAGAATGCAAACATGCCTGTTTTGCTCATTGTTCCTATTAATCTCATGCAGATACATGGATCTTACTTCTCTACATCAGTAATTTACAAAGCACTGAATCCCAGACGATTATCATCCCTTAATTAAGTCCTTGTTACATGACCTGAAAGCAGACCAGATTTAACCAGCAGAGACCTGCACTGATTTGCTGATTTACTGCATAATTGATATCCTGTACATCAGTGCAGCACAGGTCACTTATCCTACCCATCTCTTAAGTTCAAGGCCTCTTTGCTTCTTGCTGGTCCCTGACCATTTGAGGCGTGTTGGTCCTGTGAAACTTTGACGTGTCAACAAAATATACATCTGCTTTCAACCCCGCAAATGTGGTCATTCTTCATCTCTCTTTTCCCAGGAGGGATCCCCTCTGTCAGGTCACCATTTCTCCCATCTGGGTCAGATCACAGCTTCCCAGAAAACCTTTTTTACTCCACATGGAGCCTTCACTTACTGATGATAAATCTTTGCTTTGAGTTCCTCTCATGCCCTGAATATGACGCGGAAAATACTGGTTAGATTACAGGGGCAGGAACTCCTCCATCATGTCTGCAGAGACATACAGGTTGATCTTAAGAGCACTGCCATGACCACACAGCTGAACTCTGTTAACTTGTTCAAAGTACAGTGTTGGCAGAGGGATATAGGTTGGGCTTATTTACACATCTAGCTGACATGACGCAACGTTATCTCAATGTTAAGAGTTGTTTTTCTGTCAACCTGAATATTCTACACCAGCGTTTCCCAAATCTTCTATACTTTTTAAAGATAGCAAAATATTGTGATTCAAATCATGACAAGACAATATAAATCATGACAAGAGCAAATTTGAGCATAATGTGATTTAGACGCATATCTGCAATGCTGAATAAGAATTGGTGAATAATGTATTTCCAAGAGATATTTGGTGACTTTAATAAAAAATAATTTTTATGCATGTTATTTAAAACATAAATATCTATCTTAACTAAAAGGCTGGGAAGATTCTTCAAATTTCTTTTGGACCCACGATGACCCACCCAACACATAGTCTGTTTTGAAAGATAGAGAATTCTACGAACAGGTAAATCTTATAAGGCTATGATACTAAATTTGTATGCTGGCAAAATTATGTGAAAAAAAGCTTGATTGTTGGTGAGATCAGAGTGTAAGATTTAGTGGCATCTAGATGTTGTATGCTGCAAGCAAATTAAAGAATGAGAAACACTGGGGGACTTTATAGAGCAGGACTTACTCTCCATGTAATATAAACAGCTAATTCGAAAGTGACAAAAACACAAAAGTAATTTTCAAGTGACAATAAACACATGAAAACATAATTATGAATACTGTATTTAATTCTGTTGATTGATGCCCCGAAATCCTACACACTGCATCTTCTTCCCTTAATATTTTGTTAATTAAAGTTGCTTTAAAGAACCAGTTGGTTTACAAACATTTCTCAGGGCTTCATCATGAAAATGAGGACTCTCTGCCTGACGAATACAAATGAAAAGCTCAATTACACTCTGGGGATTCACTGTGTTGTAATTAATAACAAAACATACGGGGAAAATCAGAGATTGATCTCAGGAACGACTGTACAAATGGGGCAGTTCTGCCAATGGATTCTCAAGAGAGTAGTTTCCCTTTAGCTACACATAATGAGACTTTGATTCTTTCTTACAATGTGAAAACATTAAAAGAAATGCACATGCACACACGCACTCAAAGCCGGAAAATGAAGCCCAGGAAGTAAAATGGAAGTAGCCATTCTTCCTGCTGCAAAAAGAACTTGTTTTGATTGATGTCTATTAGCTCCTCTCATTTTTCTGAGGACTTAATGGTCCTAATCGCTTCTTCAACACATCATGATGTCAGTTTTGTAAATTGTGTTCCCATTTACTGGAAAACGGATGATAAAATCACGGCACGGATGCGTGGCCACCAGTCTGACAGACAGTGTGTCCAACAGAAGCCTGGTCGCACATAACATCTGCGAACCTTCAGTTTCAAAAACAATCCAAATGGCTGCCATTACGAATTGCAAGGCTCCACAATGAGATATTGTTTTTCAGCAAGAAGAGTGCATTATATACATGTTTGCATACAGTCTACGGCTTATGCCCAAAAAGGTCCTAAAGAGGTAAGAAGACAAAACAAAAACACAGTAACACACACAGAGACAACTTTACTCTTATGTGGAAGGACATCTCCAGAGAAGTAGAAGAGGTACTTGGGGCAGGGGATGGTAACCACCTCTCCAATGTTGGCATTAGGCCAGCAGGTGATCTTATCCCAGGTCCCTATGCAACCTGAAAGAGTGGAGGAGTAATGTCTTAATCAAACATGGAGACACAATAAAATCCAAAACAACAAGCATTAAATATGAGCTTTAGAAGAGTTAGCGGAGAAAAAGTGCTTGATGCTGTTGTAACATTCATAGATTTCACTGACAAACAACAACCTGACTGAGGTGAAGGCGGCGCACTGAAGTTCCCATGGCAGCCGAAACGTGTACGCTGAAGTCAGCTGCCGTAACAGCAGATGACCCAAGGTAACGTGTGGCCGACATGACTAATAAAGCAGCTCCCTGTCCTTCATTACACACCCTTATTTGAATTCATCAGATCACCGTGACTTTCCACAGTGTGTTTGGTCTCAAGATGCAGAATCAGGTCAAAGCATGTTTAAATTCACACCTGCTCACCGCTTCACCAGAAGAATCTGTTACACCACACTGAGGATTTACCAACATTTACATTCAAGTGGCTCTATAGTGGTTAAAGTGACCGAATTAAAAAAAAAAGAAAAAGATAATGAGTGTTTGTAGGAGGTGTGACAGAAAAAAAACAGTGTGTGGTGAGGATTTAGTTACAAACACAGGTAAGAGAAGATAAGTACAATTATCTCTCCATAATAATTATGCACACTAAAATGCACACATCCACTGCTGTTGTGCATTCAGTGAGAAGGAAGGAAACACTTTGATCAGTTAGAGAAGTCAACTTTGAAAGTGATCATGATCACATGGGACAAATCCCTGGCTTTAGATGATATGAAGCCAGAGGGGAGGTTTGAACAGCTTTTGTTGTCTATAGAGCTTGTTGTGCCACTTTCAGCAGATTCCATGTGTGAATTTGCCAAATTAATCAGATAGTATGTGCAACCAACAACACACATACACACACACACACACATCGCATTTGTAGTGAGGTCATTCAAAGACATAACGCATTCCCAGGTTAACCTAAGCCTAATTCAAACCCTAAAACCAGGTAACCCTTAACCCTACAAAAGGCCTGTTTAAGGTTGAGGACCAGCCAAAATGCCCACACTCCTCTTAGTTATGGATTGTTTGGTATCACAAAGATACACAAGAACACAAACAAATCACACACACACACACACACACACAAAACTACATACCTGTTGTCGTGTTTTCGATATGAGCCTCACACGCGTCTCTCTCTCTGTCTATTTCCCTCATCATGTCACACATTTGATTTTGCATTGAAACCACCTGTGAAGAGAACATTTTACACATGTTTTTTTTGGCATGGCTTAGTTCACACATGATTTACCGACAAATATTGTACCTCCAGTTTCTCACATATCAAGGTGGACACATCGATCATCTCGACTAGGGTCTCCCTTAGATGAGCTGACCCGGGATACCATTAATCTTTCAAACCAACACATGACAGACACACACACATAAAAATCAATCTATTGTTGGTGAGTCAAACGTCATAATCCTTTGATTTGCATTTGTTGAAACTGCAGGGACTCCTCAGGCATGAACTGCCTCCACATGACGCTGAAGCACTGACAGTTTATCACCAGAGAATACATACAGTCTCTGCAGGAACAGAAGATTTATTGCTGTTACTTAGGTGGACGAGTCTCTCTTTCTGTGGGCATTAATCAGACTGGTAGTATGTGGCTATTGTTCACCACAAAATGACTCCATCCTCTCCCTCCACAGAAGGTGACTCTCTCCCCTTTAGATTATGATTTATCTCACTCCTTGGGCTACGCAGCACGTCCTGTTACTTTAGACCATGATTGGAGAATATGCTGTCAGTGATGGATCAGTGCTGCCTTCAGCTGTGCATGTTGGAATATCAAGAGAAAACTTCCTACGCTCCATCTTCATGATCATCATCATTACGTTTACCTTCCTCACCAGCACCTTCTCCCTTATTGGATTTTTATGAGTACAAATGCACAAATAAAAGCATGCTTCTCTACAGGACACACTTGTAGTTAAAGACACTTGGAGACAAGAGACAGACAAAGGGAGCTGTTGCCATGGTGTCCTGTTGGATGGCTAACAAGCACTTTGTGGATTCTCCTGCAATTTACCTTTACCTTAGTCATGAAAAGAGATCAGCTAGGGCACAGACCACATGAATGTCACTGAACCCCCACCCCCGACACAGTTTGTTGTGTTTTTATTGGTTCTAGAGAAACTGAGGAGATTGACGCACAGAGGATGCACCTAGTGAAGAGAGACTGCACATGTAAGAACAAAGGATGTGGTGATGTTAGAGGAGGTCGTGGTGCTTCTTAAAATAAACCTTTGTGGTTCTTTTCTTTTAAAAACAAAGTTTTAAGCGGGTGGGGTGAGACAGTTGCTTATCTCAACATTTGTGCGCACTGCATCCAAAACTGGGTTTGGGACGCAGCAGCATCAACTTCCCCTGGTCAGTCTTACATGGCCAATATGACCGACCATTAATCTGTTTAAACTGGTAGAGTTCAAACTGAAGTCACGACAAAAGTGTTAACATATGAATATACTCACTGGCTCCAGCAACATGAAGGAGAGAAGGAGAGAAATTCCCTTTGGAACTTCAGGCAACATTTCCGTCCGTGCAGCGGATTCTTCTCAAAGAGACAGCGAGAGGGAGAGAGGTAGAAATAAAAAAAAAATGCCCTTCACAGATGATGGAGACAACAAGGTAAAAGAAGTGAAAATCTAGTGGTAATCCTCCGCAGGTTTTCCTTGGCTCTCTTCACTAACTCCGTGCGTTCTTGTGCAGAGAGGTGGAGTGAACTGCTCCGCTCCTCAACCCTCCTCCTCCTCCTCCTCAACCCTCCTCCTCCTCCCCTTCTCACCCGGGCTTTACCTTGAACAACTATCAGAAAAACCAATGAAACATCATCTGAGGACGTCAGAAGATGAAGGCGTCAACGCGCATCAAGCCAAAGAGGGAGGAAGCTGCTGCAGAATAAAGGCACGACTGCATGGCCCTTTGGCTCCTTTTCTTTTGATAGACTAGTATGATTATTATTATTATGTTTATTTTTCCTCTTTGTCACAAACCTCCAGAGTTGCTTCACGTATGAAGAATTTGCATTAACAAATGATAAGCGCGTTAAACACAATAAAGTGTTAAATATTAAACCACAGTGGTTCGAGCACAAAAGCAATGTCTGTTTTTAGTTTCAGTTTTTATCCACTTTCACACGCGAGGCTTCATTAAATAACTTCAACCTAAAATGACATGATATGTATATATAATTAACACAACAGATAGATAGATAGATAGATAGATAGATAGATAGATAGATAGATAGATAGATAGATAGATAGATAGATAGATAGATAGATAGATAATGTAAAAGTGGGCAACCACTCTTTTCTTGTGATTAAACTACCAAACCAGTTAAGTCTAAATACAAAAGACCCCCTTGACCAGCTTTAAATAAACACAAATGCATTACCAAACGTTAATCTCATTTGTCATTTAAAATTCTATAAAGAATCAAGGGTTAATGAATGTTCTGATCTGATCACAGGAGAGTTTAAAAATACTGCAGCTGTATTAGGTCACTGTGACTTAACATTTTTGAAATTCATAGGATTAGATACAGCAGAAAGGTATAAAGACATTCAGACAAATTGTAAAGTTATATGCAATGAAAATCTGGCAAACAGTTTGGCTCCCAGATATGAAGCCAACCATAACAGACAGATTCCTGATAAGATCCTGCCAATGTGTGTGTGTCAGAGAGAGACATGCATGGTGCACATCTACTGTACATACTGTGTACTGTATGTCAAGTAGCTGCAGCAGGGAAGATAAAAAAAAAACAACAACTCACAATTCATCACAAATATACACTGAGGAACCACGTAGCATGTGTGTGTGTGCTTATCTGTCATCAGACCACTGCCCTGTCATCATGCAGCATGTGTGCAGACTGTGAAGAGATGAGGATTATGCCGTTTACCTCTAACTTGATAACAATCTACACAGTCGGTCTTTGTTCACTGCCTCCTGCAGTGGCACCATGTGCTCTTATTGCTTCATGGGTGACTCACTGAGGCTTATGAAGGCTTCATGGATGTCAGACAAAATTTTCCTCTGGCATAAAAAAGTCAAATGTTTGTTCATTTGAATTTTGGAAGCAGCAGCAAGCTTCCTGTTAATTATTAGTTACTTGAAATATGCCCATTAACAGCAATGGCCATAGGCTCTGTGTGTGTGTGCGTTGTACATCTATCCATCCCATTTGAACAAGACAACTCAAGAACTTTACTGAGGCTATAGGTGAACTGATTAGGTGGTCAAACGTCACCTGTGACATCCACAGAGCACCATTTACTCACATTTCACACCTGTGGTCAATTAAGAGTGTGCATTTAACCTCTGCATGTTTTTGGACGGTGAGAGGAAACTTGAGAACCCAGAGAAAGCTCCGTACAGGATGACTCCAACTGGCAACCTTCTTGCTGCGAGGCAACAGTGCTATTCACACGACCACTGTGTGACCCACCTGTTACATCAGTCAAGTTTTTTTTTACTGTAGCTCAAGAAATTATAAGCAAATCAACAATGAAAACATTTATCACATTTCTTTATGATATATATATATATATATTTCTTTATGATATATATATATATATATATATATATATATATAATATATATATATATATTACATGAATCTGGAGATGTACTCTAATTAGTAATGGCATAAACCCATGGAAAAATGCAGTAGCTGACAGCCTTTACTGCTCTGGGTAATCCATGTGAAATAAGTCTTCTGCTGTAAACACTTTGCATCATGGTTCGATGTGTTGTACATTAAAAGAAGTTCCTCTGCCATCGTGGTTGCAGCAAGTGGCAAGTTTGGTCTAGAGCTTGTTTTTGAGACACACATCAACAAACACGTCACGTTCAAAGTCACTGAAATCACTTTTCTTCCTTATTCCCTTATCCAAACTCAGTTTGGACTTCAGCAGGTCGTCTCGATCATGTCTACTTGCCTAAATCCATTGAGTTGCGACCACGTGATTGGCTGTATTGACATGCAATTGTGAATGCAGAGTGACAGAAAGCAAATGAACTAAACTATTGTCTGTGTTTCCATGTTTTCTAATGACAATCTTCTCAGAGACACAGGAGACCATTGAGGTGGAGGATGGCAGGGCATTTGTCACATTTCTCAAATCTCCTGGATCCTGTGCAGAGAACGAAGGTTGCAAGCACCATTTCTCTCCATCATCCACCTGGTGCATGAAGGGGCCAGTAGCTTGATGTGAGCAAAAGTATTTTGGTATATGTGGAGTTGAATAAATGCATGACTTGATGGGAGCGGACAGACTGACTGACATTAATTAAGGGGCTCATCGTTTGATAAAGCTATTCAGCCAGATGGATGAGCTGAAGGAGAAAAACGTTGGTCTGCAAGTCAACCTTTGTCCAAATGGTGCAGAATCACCCGTTCCTCACACCTAACTGAAGCGGCAGCAGCTGCTGATTCTGAAGTGGACTCAGCTGAATAGGAACCGGCTGTGAGCCAAGATGCAGCCAGGAGTGATCCTGATGAGTTGTACCTGTCAAAGCAAAGAAGAGGTGACTAAATAATCTACAGAACCCTTTTCACAATTTAAAAAAAAATCACATTTTTTTTGCATAAATACACCCTAAGAGGTGTATTTATGAATACCGATTCCTGTAGTTAACTTATTCCGTAGTTATCTTGACTACTTGAGCAAGAAAAAAAAACCCCACATGACTTCAATGTAAAGAAAGTTGGCTGATCCCAACTGAAGAAAGTTTAATTTTGTTCATCTCACAAGAAGGTCACGCCCTACAGCATCAAAACATGTTGGACTACACAGTCATTGTTCATTTGTTATCAATAATGTGTGACCAGTTCTTTCTGTGTGCATCATTGCA
Organism: Brachirus orientalis; assembly: GCA_016785285.1. Taxonomy (NCBI): domain Eukaryota; kingdom Metazoa; phylum Chordata; class Actinopteri; order Pleuronectiformes; family Soleidae; genus Brachirus; species Brachirus orientalis. The sequence goes on from JAFBJR010000101.1 coordinate 5,402,345, forward strand.
AAGTCTCCAAATATACTACAAAAACAAAATGGCTGACATAGAAAAAGCCAACGTTGTCCTTCATCCTCTTGCATAAAGTTTGACTGTAATACAAACTAGCCAATATGTGCAAACACCTCAGTAAAACCATCAACTTTCAGACTGTGCTCAAATGCCAGCGACACTAAAGATCAAAATGTTGAAATGCTTTGTGGATTTGCCCATTTTTGTATGTAAGCCTTTTTTTAAAAAATGCATTGGGTCTGGTTTTTTGTTTTTGCTTGCTCAGGCAGCACATATGATGCAGTGGAACTGATAGAGAGAAGATTAACATGGCCCTGTGCAAACACAACTGCACCACCACATCTGTGTGCTCAAGAGACCTACTTTCTTAAAGTGATGGTAGCGTCAATTACTATATGGCTGGAAAGCTCTAAATCATCATTCTTACCTAAACGTTAATTAAATGAAATGTATTTAGCCAATCTTTTACATATTTATCAGTTCTTATTCAGTAAAATCAGTTATTTATGTCTTTCCACATGAGCATTAAAACAGAATACAGGGTGCACCCATTAATTAAACTGAAATATATAAAACATTATTTGGCTCCCACAGACATTATGAAATATCACTGGAATCACAAAAAACTAAGTCCAATGTTTCTCAGTCCAATGTCGCCAGGTTTAGGTCTTTCACATCTTTCCATACGTAATATTCATTAAAAGACTGTTTTGATGTTGCTTAAAGGCCGACGGTGGAAACCAAACATTAAGCTCTTAGGAAGTATTGTATGAGAAACCTTGCTGTTACCAAGATGGACATAGCAGCATGGGCTCGTAAGTCAATCATTGTCAAACACTGCATCAAGACATGCAACCTTGAAACTGTATTACACAAAGAGGAAGCAATATATCAATTAAACTAGTAAACGTGTCATTGTCCCAACCTTTTCTGAGTGCGTTGCAGGCATTGCTTTCTAAATTTCTTTATGTTTATCAAATTGAATCATGTTTGTGAGTTTGCTGACAGAAAATCTTTTTCTTTGTCCTTAATTTTTTTGATACATAAAAGGCCTAGTGAATCTACAAATTACAGATATCAGGTTTCATTGTGTTTTAGAAAGTATCCCAATTTTTCTAGGTGGTATTTGTATTTATTTTTTTTTTTTCCTGCGATATAATTTCACACAAAAATATCAGACCCTTGCAAACTCTTAGCAAGATAAGCAAGATTATTGTTATCTCAGTTGTAATTTTTAGCTGTTTATACTGGCAACATTTGACACCATTAATGTTTACCGCTCCCTTAGGTGATGGTGTTTTATTGCCGCTGGGTTCAGCGTGATTTTTCATGTGCCATAAAGCAACACACATCTCACAACATCTTCTAAAATCTACATGACAGTGACAAACTGTGAGAAATATGTTTCCGATCTGAGGCTACAAGGGTTTAGTTAGTGCAGTGGAAGTATTATATACTTATCAGTAATCGCAGCTTTAGTTCTTGCCTTTTGAAGCGAAACATCAGTGTCTTCTCGCAGGTAAAATGTGGGCTTTCGTTTCATTAAGACGCCGATCAGAGCCTTGGCTGACAAGCTGTCTGTCAGTGAATGACCACAATATTTTTAACAGAGGCAAAGATGGTGATTATTAAGATGAGTCAGACAGTAATGAAGATTGGAGAGTGAGATTGTTTCCCCAGCATGAGACCCCAAAGCAATATCAGTCTGTTTTTGTGTGCACAGTGTGTGTTTGCTTTAGTTCCCTGATGAGACAGACAATAAATCCTGATAAAACAACACAACAAAGAATTTAATTTCATTTTGTCAGCCCAGAAATCGCAAACAACACGGGGTCAAAGAAAACAGCTCTGTTTTTGCTTGTATTATTTTCATTTTAAATGGAATCATAAACGTTAAAAAAAAAAGAACTGCGGGTGAATATTTGTTTAATGTTAATCCCAAACATGGACTATGAGTCAGTGTGGCAGTTTGGTTAAAACTCTTAGAGCCAGAGTGAAATGTCTCAACAACTGTTGAATTATCTTAGTGCACATTGATGATCCTCAGAAGGTACAGTACATCCTAATGACACCCTTATTTCCGTCTAGTGGCACTACATGGTCGGCATGTGCGGTTTAAAAATTAAATGTCTCAACAACTACTGAACGCCAACACCCATGCTCCCTTCAGGATTAATTGGAATGACTTGCTTGATCCCTCAACCTTTCACCAAACACCATTATTAGGTCAAATTTTCATTACTGCTTTGCGTTTGTTTATGATACATGGAGTGTTCATTTCATATCACAGTTGCTGCAGTGCTTCAAAAGCTGAAGGTTGTACATCTCAGTAATAATTAAAATTATAAACTTGGATTTCTCTGAAAGTCCGATGCACATTTTACGTCTTATCACTTCCAGTGTGCTATATTTAGGATGGCTTATTGACAAAAAAAAATAAATGTACTATTCATAAATATGTCTGTACATGTGTGCAACTGCTTTAAAATACAAAAATAGTTGGTTCTTGTAGCTCAGCAAAAATAAATGATATGTACTACCACCATTTGACATATCACTGCAGCAGCCCAAACAGACAAACAAGGCAGAGCTTGTGTTTTTGAAGCAGATGCTTCCTTTCTGGTATGCTAAGGCCACCAAAGTTTCCTGACACACTCGGAAAAGGAGGAATAAACAGAGGTTTGTTGCAATCTGCAGCCTCGCCTTTAGATTTTACAAATCCCTGCTCACTGAGCCATAAAGAATATGAAAGTGCCTGAAAACCAAACAAATGTGGAAACCTCAGAGTCCATCGCTCAGTGTAAACGAACACAAAATGTACTGAATATGGTGATATATCATCGCTGCACACTGTACTTCAATCTTCCCACAGTCACCTCTGTAATAATAACAGCTATGACAACACTTCGGCCATCTTTTCTAATCTGACACGAGCATGGTATAAATACCTGGAAAAACCAAAGGCATTCACATCGGCCTCAGCTATTTTTTGTTTTTGGTGCTACTTAGCTAATGTGGTTAATTATGGGGAACGTTCAGGTCACATGCATGGAGCTCCTCAGTTGTTAGGGGAACATGATGTTTTTGTCAGGAGTACAGAGCCCAAATGCTCAAGGCTCAAGTCTCCTGTCAAGGACTTCACAAAGAAGAGCGTGTGCATTAAACAAATCTGAGGGAATTCAAAGCCAGGAAGGCTAAAGGAGGAGGTGTTTTTTGGCTACATCTTTAGCTGCTGAAATAAGAACAACAACTATTCCACTGGGCCACTCAACAGGATAGTGACTAGCACTGTTTTCCTCACAGCAAGAAGGTCTGGGTTTGTGACCCAGTCCAGCTGATGGCCGTTCTGTATGGAGTGTGCATGTTTTCCCTATATGTGCACGGGTTTTCGCTGGGTTCTCTGATTTCCTCCTCCAGTCCAAAAACATGCAGAGGTTAATTGGACACTCTAGATCAGGACTGGCCAACGATTAGCTCGCAAGGCACCAGCAACTCCCAGTCCCTTTCTAAGTAGCTCGCCAAAGGTTTCAATAATCGTACATAAACCTGCTTACGATTTATCCAGTCAAACTCAGAGGTGTCCCGTCCCCTTCTAATACTAAATGATTATTTGCCAATTGGCTGTCGATCCAACAGTTGCCCTGCTGTCAGCTCGATAAGCGAATGGTGTTCAGAGACGAGCAGCAACAATGACCGCAACAACTGTTCAGACCAGTTAAACACGAATTTTCACAAAGAATGGGAAACGGGGTTTTGTTTCATGAGTGTAAGTGACAAGTTTGAGTGTGAGTCAAATTTAAACTTCAGAACACGACTGTCAGAGGAACATTTAAATGACTCCAGTTTCCAGTCATCTCTCACTCACTCATCTTCTACAGCTTTATCCTCCACTGAGGCTCGCGCGGGGTCGCTGGTGCCTAACTCCAGCTGACATAGGGCGAGAGGCAGGGTACACCCTGGACAGGTCGCCAGTCCATCACAGGGCCACATAGAGACAGACAACCATTCACTCTCACATTCACACTTACAGGCAATTTAGAGTGTCCAACTGGCCTAATCCCCAAATCTGCATGTTTTTGGGAGGAAGCTGGAGCACACACACGGAGAACATGCAACCTCCTTGCAGAAAGCCCCTTGTTCCGACCGGCTCTTGCTGCAAAGGCAAGAGTGCTAACCACTACACCAACCGTGTGGCCCCGCCAGTCATCTCACCAAATGAAAATACCCAGTATACATTATATGTATATACATGTGACACGTGGGCAGATACTAATAACATGAATAAGCCAAAAAATGTCGGTGTAAATTTGTAAATGTATTGTTTTGCTTTGACGGCATTAATAATTGAATTTAATGATGCATGATATACTAGGATACATACAGAAACTCAAAATGCACATGGAGGTGAATTTAATACTATTTTAGTTGTCTTTATTGCAAAATGTGAGTTGTGGACACCAACATTTTGTAAATGCTCAGGCAAAACTAGTACATGAGTAGCTCTCTGCCATTTTCATTTTGTCAAAGTAGCTTTCAAAAGACAAAAAAAAGTTGGAGACCCCTGCGATGGACTGGTGACCTGTCAGGCAGCGTGACCCTGCCATTCGCCCTAAGTTGAATTGTCTCCAGCTCCGAGCGACCCTCTTGTGGAGGATAAAGCAGTAGACAATGAATGAATGAACTGTTCCAAAGAGTAGATTAAGGAGGACATTTTATTTGGTCATAATTTACTGCTCCGTTTCTTTATCAATTCTCTTACACAACGGCTGCATTTCCCACACAGATAAAGCAGGTTATGCCCACAGCAGCTTTACTGTAAGTTGGTCAGGTACTGTATCTGTCAGGGATGTTGCTGTCGTCAGAAAGGTTTGTTCCTGGCTTGGAGATGCCTCACTAAGGTTGTGTACGTTTGAATGAAAAGTGGAAAGTGGCATCAGACGGCTTATGTCATTATTTCTTTATTGTGGTGGGAAAAAAAGAAAATATTCAGCTTTCAATGAGCTGTCAAGGACAGACGTACTGCTGAAGTGGAAGCAACAGCTGAGTCACGACACGGACAATGAGTATAATAAAAGGAGTGAAATAATATATGACCTCAAATTTGTGTATTTACATTTAACACCATTTACCAGAAAACAGCACATGCTATTATGTTAACAGAGAGACAAAGAAAAGGGAAACGGGCAAAGTCTGCAACGCTTTAATTTATGATTCATTGGTTTATTGCACTGGTCAAAGTTGATCAGAGCAGATTCTAGTAACAACATTAGTAGGAGTAGCTGCTGCAGAGGTGTTTGCATGTAAATGGTGTTCACTTCTCCCGACGAGTCACAACATAAGTCTGACAGCTCACAATGTCGCGGATAAATATCCTTCTGCTGCCAAAATATTGTTTATTGTTTTGCCTTAAATTCAAAACTAGAAAGAGTGACCACTTCACAGCTTTTGTGACTAAACAACCCATGAAGATTTTAAGGGAAAAAAAATCTTAAACTCAAATTGCACCAAGACAAGGTTGACCAGTCCACATAAATGTGGTATGAGTCATTGCTGCCATGACAACTTGATTTTAATTGACTGTGTTGAACAGTTTCACACCGTGACAACAAGCTACAACATGAAGCACCGTGAAGTGACATTTATCACAGACTACATTTGTGGTTATAATCAATACAAAGAAATACACACAGTTCATGTTATAAATGGACGTGAGTGAGTTATGAAAAAAGTGATTTCCACGTTTCAAGTGTCTTGATTTAAATTGTTTGAGTCCTTCAAAATTAGTTTAAATGACACTTTAAGGACAGTTTGTTGTTAATCCTTCTGTGTTAACATGAATACAGTACTTTTAATGTAATAGGACATTATCTAATAATAGAATAGAATAGAATAGAATAGAATAGAATAGAATAGAATAGAATAGAATAGAATAGAATAGAAGTGTATTTTACACCTTCCTAACTCAACCCTCCCATTTTTCCGGGCTTTAGTTTAATTTGCTGCTGCCACCTAGTGGTTAAAGAGCTCTAAAGCAAACTTCTCCTCACTTCCTATTGGCTGATGAAGTGTGACGTAACGTGGACGAACAAGGAAACGAATCCAGCGCATTTTCAGCTTCTGTTTTCGGTTTGCGGGACTAAACTACACTTGTCATAGTTTTACTCACAAGAAAAGTTTTACTCAACAAGTAGGTTTTGTTCCACTACTTATTGTTTCGTATGTTATTTTTTTTCTTTTTGAATTAGACGACTTATTTCTTCGCGGATTATTTAGTTATTGACTGTTTGTTTTCGTCACAGACATGAGTGACTTTGCTGTGAATCCTCTGGTTGTGATTGGCGTCGGGTCGAGCTTTGCCTTTTCCAGTTTGTTTTATCATTTGTACCAAGAAAAGAAGAAAGAGGTGGCAATTCTTAAGGCAAGTACACCACTGACTATAAACGTTTCAAACTGGTTGGTTATTTTTTTAATGATTTAAAACAAGTATCCTCCATTTTCAGGAAGCACCCCTTTTCAAACCAGACCAATATTTGCTCCAAGTACTGAAATCATCTCCACACAAGAGACTTCAGTATGTTGCAATAGAAGGTACTCAGTTAATGTACAAACCCCAACTCCAACGAATCTCAGATATTGTGTAAAAGATGAATAAAAACAGAATACAATGATTTGCAAATCCTTCTCAACCCATTTTCAACTGAACACTTCAAAGACAAGATATTTAATGATTAAATTGATAAACTTTATTGTTATTTTGCAAATGTCTACTCATTTTGAATTTAATGCCTGCAATACATTCCAAAAAAGATCAGACAGGGGCAACAAAAGAGTGGGAAAGTTGAAAGTTGAACACCTGATTGGAACATTCCTCAGGTTAACAGGTTAATTAGAAACAGTATCATGATTTGGCATAAAAGGAGCATCACTGAAAGGCTCAGTTGTTCACAAGCAAGTATGGAGTGAGGTTCATCACTTTTAAACAGCTGCGTGAGCTAATAGTCCAATAGTTTAAGTCTCCATTTACAATTGCAAAGAATTTAGGGATTCAGTCATTTACAGTCCGATATATCATCGAAAGATTCAGAGAATCCAGAGAAATCCCTGCATGTATGCAGCATGTATGCCCGTGACCTTCTGACCCCTCACTGTGTTAAAAACCAACATCATTCTGAAAAGGATAGTACCACATGGGCTTAGGAACACTTTGGAAAACCATTGACAGTTAACACAGTTCATTGCTACAACTACAAAGTGCTAGTTAAAACTCGATCAGAGAGGAATAACTTGCTTGATCCCATAACCAAAATGAAAGTCAGATATCAAGAACACCCAGAAACGCTGCTGGCTTCTCTGGGCCCAAACTCCACATTTCAAATGGTTTTTTGAAATCATAGACATCGTGTTCTCTGGGCTATAAGAGGAAAAGGACCATCCAGATTGTTATCAGCTCAAATTTCAAAAGCATCTGTGATGGTATGGGGGGTGTGTTAGTGTCAAAAATTATTTTTTAATCAGTGAAGAATTAAAGTGAAAAATTATTTGCAAATCATTTTATTCAGTTTTCAGTTGACATTTTACACAACATTCATTGGAATTGGGGTTTGTTGTTTAGTCAGTTGTCTTTTTTTTTTTTAAAAAAAAAGGTCAGGTCCAGGCAGACGGGGAGCCACTGTCCAGCCGCTTTGTCCCACGAAGCTTTGGTGTGATTCAGAAAATTGCTGTGGAGGAACACTGGAAATACTGGAACACCCTCACCAGGACGTGGTACATGAGACTTCAGGAGAATAAACAAAAAAAAGTGTTTTATCTAGTTTCTTATTAATAGTTTTATTTTTCCAGGAATTCCCGGACGATGAACAAGACAGAGAGCAGCAACGCGGTGCCCTTCAGCCTGATCAGCCCTGGTGCCTACATGACTGGCTTGTATGTGAAGGTGATGGAGCCACTGGAGGCCTCAGGATGCCTCCTGGAGAGGGTTTACCACAAACTGAAACATGCTGAGGAAGGCCTGGTGAACCTAGCTTTGCAGGGCCTTGCTGGGGAGAAGCCTGTGGCGATGGAGGAGAGTGAGGAGCTGCTGCGGGTTGGTAGCATCTTGACAGGGTTCGGGGAGGTGGTTCTGGAGGGAGGTCAGGTGATGAGGTTGCAGCCTCCACAGGACGGACGCAAGTACATCCTAATGCAAACTGACTACAAGAGCTTCATAGACAGGCACGAGAGTTCAGCCAGCATGTGGAAGATGCTGACTGTTGTCACTGGCCTCACAGGGGCCTCTCTCCTGGCTGGGGTCATCTACAACCTGTTCGGAAAACAAGATGACACGTCAAATTAGGCTCTAAGAGGAGGATCCTGTGTTTTGGGTGGCCTCAAATGCAGCATCACGGGTTTTATGGTATTGAAAAACCATCTCAGGTTCAGTCTCTCAATCCTGATGTTAAGATAATTTTACATTGGCAGGTCAGGTTGACCCCTGCTCACACAGCCTCTAAGCCATTATTAAATTAGTTCTTCAGTCACTAGAGGTTAATGTTATGGCACAACTCAGGACTGTGCATTTAACGTAGTGCATTTTACTTCACATTATTTATGTTTCAAAGGGACCACTTATTTTGTAATCACCTCTCCGTATAATTTTACTCAGTCATTTGCTTTATGGCATGTCAAAAATCTAATCATTCTTTTATTTTGACAGTGTTTTAGCTCTTACTACTTTTCTTTGGAAATTCTTTTGGGAATCTGATCAGACTGACTTTTCAGAGTTCGATTTCAGTCAGTATAACCAGACATGAAATTCAAATTTAGACTTGTGGCTAAGTGGCTAACCTCTTACCTCTTCAATCATTATGGTTTTCATCTATTGCTGTCTGACCAGTGTTCAGTTTGCAGGTGAAAAGGGAAACAATCGCTGTTGTGAGTGACATTTTTTTGCGTGATATTAATAAATACAGATTTTCCAAGTCAGAGTTTAGGTGTTTTATTGGGAAAGTGATACTGATAGCACACAGTCCTTGTGACTCTGCACAATGATGTACTATTACAGATGTACTGTTTGTTTACAGAGCAGATTCTGATGGCAAAGCAAAAATAAAATATAGCTGCTGTAGAGGAAAAAACAAAGTCACAAAAATCTTCAAGTTTTACAGAATCCTCATCATCTCTTAAGTGCTGCTCATTAGTCTCCCTCTTCTGAGGACTCCTCGGCTTCCTCAAGCCACTGGATGAACTTTTGAAGCTGCAGGCACAAAAATACATGGAAATTCTGTTTTTAGAACTGAACCAACATGAGAAGTGGTGACAGTGTGAGCAGAGATACACAGGCAGGATGAAATTAACTACAGCAACTGAGTTTTTTTTTTAGCTTACAGATCTTTACCGTTACACACCATGTTGAAGAAAAAAATAGGTAAGTTGGCCTTCCCAGCGATGAAACATAAAATAAATATTAATACTATATATAAATTAAAAGATTAAATATCAATCGCTGTCTTTACTAAAACTCTTCATGTGAAGCATGTTTGAAAGGTGCAGTTAAATCTTCCTTTGTTAGCCTGTTGTGCTTGCATTAAACAAACACTGTTTACTTTGCAACAGTTTTTCATTAAAGTA
>JAFBJR010000101.1:5412004-5429504 GCA_016785285.1 Brachirus orientalis
TTTCCATCAAATGCTGTTTGGAAAACATTGGAATTTAGTTCACCAGGATAGACAGTAGGTGGCACCACAGCCTGTGTCAATACAGATGATGACGTCAATTACTGCTGCATCAACTCATCAATTCCCTATTGTAATATTTGCTTTTTCCAGTAAGTGGAGGAATGTTGTACTTTTCTCATCAGGCCACACACAAACTTTTTTTTTTTTTTGCAGAAACATCCGCTTATTTGCTCTCATTTTCATCTACCTTTTAAGCCAAATTTTCACTTCCCTCATGCATAAAATGTGACATGTCGAGCTTTTAATTTTTGGAATTTTCTGTGTTTCCATTCAGGTGCTTGTATGCACAAATCAAACGTGTGCAGAAAAATAGGATAATGGAAAGCCATCTTATAATTTGGTGCTATTCCACTATACTGGGACCAGATGGTAGACATTTTTTTCTTACTGTCACATGTATTGTACAACTAATGCAACTTAAATGCCTTATGTCTTGTGTACGTCAGTAAATCTTGAACCTACGCCTTGGTTTTTGCGGAGCTGTCTGCTCTTATCAGTGGTCACTCCCTGTGAGAACCAACGCAGTATCATCTCCTCCTCCAAGATCTCCAGCTGGTACATGGTCATCAGAACCTGGATGGAAAACAACTCATTATTTTCCCTTGAAACCAGTGTTGAGACATTGGAGGAGTCAGCAATTACTGACATTTTTTAAACGTGTTCATGCTGCCTGAGCCTTACCTTTACCATGGCAGCCCAGTGACTCTCCTGCTCCAGGAAGTGCTCTTCGAAGGCAGATAGACAGTCCAGATGGTCCTGAGCTCTCTTTACATAGTTCTTAAACACTGGTGCCCATTTCTTCAATAACTGTGAAAAGCACACGTGATATTTATTTCTATCATGTCTTTAAATTTAAAATAAGTTTGCTGTGTTGTATAATAAATAATAAACATGTGTCTTTTTTACTGGCAGGAGCACAGCAACATATTGTGATGTGGTGAGCTGAGATCCCTGTTGCTGGAAAGGATACTCCAACACCACTCTGGTTAGAATCTGCATCACCTCCTTCAGACTGATGTTGTAAGCATACCTGGAGAGAAACAGTGTGCCAAACTAAATGTGCAGTGGCTTTAAAAGACATGAGAAAACAGAGATGCAAGCAGTTACAGGATACTGCTTACTTGAGAGAGTTGATCTCGAGTACAAGATTGTCACAGTTTATGTTTTCGTCTAAGCCTCTCTGCAGAGTTCCCAGCACCTCAATCTGGAAAACTAAATGTGAACAAACCAAAGAACAGTAAACACCAGGGAGACTTTGTCCAACACTCAATACACTCATTTGCCCTTTGTCAACCAGAGTTCCAAAAAATGTACTGGTAAAATGGCAAAAGAAACAAAGAATATGCAACAATCTCTGGAATAAATAAGTACAAGTCTCCGAATTAATAGAAGGAACCAGGCTGGCTCACACTAGTGTGAAGCACTATTTGTAGCAGCCATGTGGTTCCACAGGCAGGTGAGTCAAATATCTCCAGACGTCTCACCTTTGACATCGTCCATCTCTGGAGAGGGAATCAGTGGATCATCTGGACCATCAGGTTCACCGTCCTCACTTTCACTGTCAAGGTCAGGGTTCAACACCAAACCTGGTGAAAAAGAAAAATAGACTGTTGAGACTAGGACTAGACAGATGGGATCATGGGATATGTCTCACGACTGACGTCTTACCCCAGAGACACTGTGACAGCTCCTCATCCTCTGTATCGTCCAGGCTGCTGGCCTTCCAAATATAGCCTTGACCCTCTGCTCCAACCTCTGTGGGGCTGAAGACTTGAAGACAGAAGAAAACACAGTGTGTTACTGTCAGAATTCTTTATGCCGTTTGACAACTTATGAACTGATCAATACGCACCTTTCTGTTTGGTTTTGTCTTTGCTTTGACCAACGTCTGCATCATCACTGAGGAATTCATCATCATCATCCTCCTCCTCCTCCTCTGGATGGTGCATCGATACCACAGTGCCCTCTGGTAGAGAGAAGTCTGGGCCAATCACCACCTGGAAAATGGTTCACAGACAAATCAAACTGAAATTTTACGAAACATAATTTAATATACATGAGAAAATCCTACTGGCACACATAAATGGATGGAAATAAAGCATCCATATCCACTATTTAAATATATTATCTCACCCCTAAATGACCATTCAAATATACAACAGTGGTTTCTTAGACACACAAAACTACTCCGAAGTCCTCTGAGTTGCTCAGTGACAGCCAAAAAAAATTATCATTTATTTATTTATAGCTGTTGAACAACAGGTTTGATAAAAGAATTTAGGAATAAATGACATACTTACATTATATGCCAGGACACACTGTTTATTAAGTGTCACTCCTTCTTTGACCTTTGCCTTGTCACACACTACAGACTGGTTGATCACGACGTTACTGGCAATGTCAACATTATTCCAGATGTAGGCATGATTGAGGATTACATTGTCGCCTGTTAAAGTAGAATGAGGAAAGTTAAAGCAGCAGTGTGTGTTGATGGTGATATTATTTGTTCTTCCTGAAAAAGAAACAATGCAACATTATTTGGAACATGTATCCATCCATCCATCCACCAACTGTCTACTGCTTTATCCTCTACATGAGGGTTGCAGGTCACAGGAGTCAATCCCAGCTGACAAAGGGTGGAAGGCTGTGTACACCCTGGCCATGTCACGAGTCAATCACTGGTCCAACATATAGAGACAAACAAATATTCACACCTACAGTAAATTTAGTGTGTCCAATTAACCTCACAGGAAACTGGACAAAGCCCACACAACCACAGGGAGAACATGCCAACTCCATACAGAAAGGCCCTTGTTCCAATCGGGTCATGAACCCTTGTCTTTTTACTGCAAGGCAACAGTACTAACCACTACTGTCAAACAATACTATCAGACCCAACTGAGAGAGAGCATTTATGTGTAGACCGCAGCACAGGAGCAGGCAGGACGACAAGCATTTATCGTATTAAAAGTAACGTATTAACACAGGTTACTGTGTTTGTCTGACTAAAACCGGACTCGTAAAATACACGTCAACGAGTTAGTCAGACTGAAATTGGACTAAAATGTATTTGTCAAAGTTGGACAAACACAAATACTAAAAGAAGCTGCTGCTACACTGAAGAAAAAGACAATAGTGACAAAAAAATAGTGGAATATCTTAAAAGCTGCATGCTTGGGGCATGGAGCAAAGGCAGACACTTTTGTCTATGAGGGAAATAGTTAACTTTGCATTTAAACACCATGACACGCTACTTTTAATTATATTGAATATTGAGCTCACCTATAGTGCAGTTGTTACCGATTACACTGTTAGAAATGCGACAGTTAGCACCGATGCTGGTGTCACGGCCAATGAGGACATTCTCCACCATTTGGCTGCCATGGCCCAGGCTGACACCAGACCCTCGGTAGACATTGTGGCGAGAATACGTGCAGCTCCATTTCTCCTGGTCAGTGAAGTTAGCCTCTGGGGTTAGCGGGTAAACCCACCGCCGCATTAGGTCCGATGACGCAGAATCATACATGAGCAGGTTGGACACTCTGACACCATAACCATCCTTAGTGACATGCATGTGTATCTGGTTTCCCAGGATCTAAAGAAAAAAATAAATAAATTACAGCCTGAATCGCCATTATCAGCAAAGGATACATCTGATGCACATGTACATAGTAACTATGGCTGTGTAATACCTCTTCATTTACCAAGATCCCTCTGACAAAGTCGTCCCTGGTTTGATAATCAAAATTATCAGTGAACAGTTCAGCAACCTAAAAGAGGAAGAGGGAAAAGAAAGTTAACAACAGAGACAACAAACACTGCTTTAATGCTTCCTGTTTCTGATTTGAATCTGACCTGTGGGGAGCAGATGCTAATGTGGCAGTCAAGGAGGTCGTATCTGATTTCAAACTCGTCACTTCCACTATGGAAAATGTTCTGCAAAACAAAAACCCAAAGGAGAAAGTGCCATTCATCAATTTAAGGCCAAGATGTTATGTGGCATAACACCACTGAAACCTTCTGTTACCATGGGGAACTGCAGCTTCTTCAGCCCTTGTGTCTTCTGGTAATGTAAAATCCGCTGGCTTTTGCTGTCAATTGCAACAACGACATCATCTTCCTCACAGCGAGACTTGTGACCTGGCGATGACTGTTTAAAGATCATGGTCATCACAGATATGTTCTTCTCCGTCTTTCGACGATGCCTTACCGCAAGAAATATGATGCAGACATTACACATTTTTTAGGAGTACAGCAAAGCAAGTCATAATAAATCTCTTGATCAGTAGTTCTGAAATGATCCAGCCTTTATCCTAAACAGTTAAGGTACAACCCACATTCCTGAACCACATAATGTTTAGATGCATTTTTAACAACATGAAATAAAGGAGATCAATGCAGCAAAAGTACCCCTAACCTATGTTTATCCCTATGAGCAGCATGATTTGTTTTCAAAGTATTAAAGTGTTAGCTGTGCAGGGTGTACCCTGCGTCTCGCCCTATGTCAGCTGGAGTTACGCAGCAGCACCCCCCGCAACCCTCAGTGGATAAAGCGGTAGAAAATGAGTGAGTGAGTAAAGTGTTACCTGTGTTGTTGCAGTGCCTGACTGACATCCATGTTTGATACCACATCTCCATAAACCAAGACAAAGTCTGAGCGCACAAGGTTCTTTGCATCCACGTCCCTGAGCACGTCCCCCAGGGAGCGGTACAAGTCTGAGGTGATGATGTGGACTTTGTTGGGAGAAGTGGGTCGACACCACTTGGACTTCCTGTCAGACACAGGCAGTTTTTTTAAAAGAAGTATGCTTTTAAAAACAAGAGCTCATGCGGCAAGTGGGAAATTTACATTAAGTGTTCCTTGATTTTACTGGCCATCCAGCAGCAGAAAACGAATGTCTCCTGCACTCCACTGGATGTGAGGAACTCCATGGTGTAGTCGATCATAGCAACGTTCCCCAGAGGGAGCAGCGCCTTCATGGGAGGAATGTGGCAGTTATTAGAGGTCTGACTGAACGTGGTGGAGGTTAAAACATATCAACTGACTACACTAAACTAAACCACACAGTTCAACTAAGGAGGTTTCGTTTGACATGCTTGTCCACATGAGGGTGGATTTATGAGAGCAGCTCTGGCACTGCTGACAGCATGGACCAAAGTTAGCTACCATTAGCATCACACTTAGCTTAGTTCGCTGCCTACCCGAGGTTGGTCTTTGGTCACGGGGAAAAACCTCCGATTGAAACTGTCAGCGACTAAAACGGCCTGCAGCGGCTGCTCCTCTTCTTCCTCTCCTCCTGCACCTTTTCTACCTGAAAGAGCAGCACCGGAGCGGCTCTGCTTTCCTCCTTTACCGGCCATGGCTCTGTTTGTATCCGCAGAGCAGCTACCACTCTGTCATCAGCCACAACTACGGTGGGGGCGAAGGACAATCTTCTTCATCTTCTTGTTTTTGCAGCGCACTAGACGTAACAGCGCCCCGGACAGACGGACAGACGGACAGACGTTTCTTGCATTAAGAGAGATCTTGGGATCCGAGGCCATTTTTCCATTCAGTCTGTCCCTGTCCAGTTTTCTGTTTAAGTCTATCGTGACAAACGCAGCAGGAGAGTGTCGGGGTCAGTGTTCACAACAGTAGGGGGATGTTCAAAGTCCACAAATGGCCAAGGATTCCGGCATAAGTTCTGTAAACAGTCCAGGGTTTTTCACACATACTGTCCTGCTGAACAGTTGAGGAAAACGTCTACATTATAATGCAGGTCTGACTGCACTTTTGAAAGCATGACTGTACTATAGAATTATTATATAAGCCTCAGTGTGGGGCAAACTGCAAATATTAAATTATTTTATATCATACAAATATATGTATTTCACTCTGTGCTTTCTCTATTTTGTTTTTATTGCACTATTATTTTTATCACATTCTTCACTTGTGCTACAGTGTCAAATTTTAATTTCCTCCATGAGAACCAGTAATGGTGTGTATTCATTTAGATAGGTTACAAAATTTTAATTCCCACTGAGTACTGGACAAACATTTCTCTGTAATATGTTAGAATCACTTTATTGCAGAAAAAAGTTAAAGAGTTACATCTGAACAAACATGTTAAACTCAAACAGAGACAAAACCATCTGGCTCCTGTCGTCTGACAGTTTAGACAAGAACCTTCATTCACTGCACTGTAAAAGCTCAACAGTTTTTCATGATGTCCTCGTTGGCAAATTCACACTGTAGAACACACTAGTTTCCAGCAAACTATTGGAGGTGTTGAGTTATCTTTCTGGCATGTGCCAGCACTGAGTCACATCGCAGAGTTCTGGACATCCAGGAAGATGGAATCCCCTCAAGTCCAAGCTAGGAGAATTAATATGTCACATTTTATAAATCACCACACAATTAAAACTGGCATTCTTTTATTGACAACACATGTATGATTATCTCACAGTCTTACCTGAGCCCCAAGACAGGCCCCAATAAATGATCCTCGACTACAGGTGCATCCTCCACAACTCATGGTATCTCTGATAGCCTGCTCATAGTGTTTGGCTGTCAGGACTCCATGCAGCGCTGCCTGGAACGCACCTGGCAAACCTTAAAGAAAATCAGAACCAAGTGAGAATGAATTTACCTCAGAAACAATGTTCCACTTGAATACTGATCTTTTATCATTATAAACTGTGACCTAAATATAAAACATGTTTGTGAGGATACCTCAGGTGTTAGGAAACACAGTAGGGATTACTTCCTGATGTGTCCTGGATAAATTCTCCTTCACTTGGTGAATGTGACCTAAAATTAGACAGGAAAAATGAAGAGGAATTGCATGAACCACCAGGCAATTTTAATGTCTGCATTTTCCTTCATTTTAGACAACAATTTTGAATACAGTCAAACAGTTACGTGTTAAGGGTTTATAAATGAGAAATGAAGGGGATAGAAAATGAGGAGGATTAAATTTCCTTAGTCCTACGATCCAGTCCCATGACTGTGATGTAGCAGGGCAACAAGACAGCTGGCCTCACATACCAATGACTGCTTTGTCCAGGTCCTGGGGATGTGTTCTCTTCTTGTCACTTAGTTGATCAAGTACTGTGTCCACAGCTTTTGTATTAGGACCGTACAGAATAAAATGCTCCAGTATCCTGGAAAGTAAATCAATTTACAGTCTGCAATCTCATAAATTTAGTGTGATCCCATTTGCTTTGCCTGCCACATGAGAGTAAACCTTGTTAGTAATAGAATGTTGAGCACATTCCTAAGTAAGGTAGAAAATTCTTCCTTTATCAAATATTTACAGTTCAGCTCTCGTATTTTGTGTATGCTTCTGTCACAATATACTGATTTCAGCGATAACTGAACTATTGCAAGACTATTATCTGCCTAAATGAAGAAAACAAAATGCTCCTAAAAAGGATATGGAGAAGGTTTTATTCTTTTCACCACTGTTCACCATTATCTAAAGTCAGCTTTTACTTCGGCTGGTTTTCTTCTGTTCACATCACCCTCATTCCTGTGATACATGCCACCATGAGGAACCATGATATAATGACACTGGTAAATTAGTGAGTAAGTCTGTAAAGGGCATCATATTTAAGGAGTAAGGATAATGATATAGGCCCATATTACTGTCTTGATATTTTGTCCCACCCCTAAATTCAATGTATACTTGATATAAGATATAAAAAAAAAGTTCCTGATTTCATTCAAAATGATATTTTTTTTATTTTAATTTCTTATTTCTTCAAAGTCTACATATGTAGTTGAAACTGTACTGTAATGAAAATAGTAAAACCAGAGTGTTAGGTTTTTGTGTGTGTATTAGATCGACACACTGACCTTGCTGCTGCCAGAGTCTCTGCCACACATGCATCATTGTTCTGGGTGACACGAATGGCCTGCTCAACCTTTTCCAGCATGTCGGGCTTTCCTACATAAAAAGCCACGATAGGAGCCAATTTGGCTATTCCATCAACCTGACAGTCATTCTCACATCCTGTGGCAAGAACAACAAACTGGTTACAAATGATTCTGTCTCTTCATCATGACATAGTTACAATGTCATGTTCACTGGAACAGGGACTTGCCCGTCTCCTCTTTGCCTGCATCTATATTCTTTAGGAAGTTTTTCAAGCTTCCATGTCTCCATGGTCCCTCAATGGGCAGCTGTGGTCTTGGGCCTTTAACAGAAGTATAATACTCATGAGCTTTCTTACCTTAATACAAACGGCCCAAATCAATTCTACACTCAAAACACTTTGTTGGATGGCTTTCTCACCTCCTCGTTCTCTGTAGGGATCGTTGATGGGTGTGTCATACTCAGATCCAGGCCCAAAGAACTTCAGTGTGCGCTGTTTCAGGTCGTCCACATTTAGACCTGGTCACATTCATTAGACAGCTTAGATTTAAAAAAGAATACAAGTCAAACTACAAAAATATAAAGTAGCATCACAGCAGTCAAAATTAGTTTGAACTTTCACTTTAGGGCAGCACTTCACAAACCTTCATGAAAATCCATCAGTTGTTTTTAGTTATGCTGCTCACAAACAAACAAACAGACCAATGTGGCCAAAAACATAACATTCTTGGCAAAGTTAATTATCATAAATGATTAAATGTAGATTTCTGTTGGGGGAAATGAAGCACTCTTACCTCCACATTCAGACAGGGACTCCAGCAGAACATAGGCCTGGTCTCCGTAGCAACTCTGCTGGCCCGTCTGCCTCCTGTAGAATGGGTTGGCAGACTCAGAGCGGAATTCAGGGTGTGAATCCCTAGCCAGAATCTCCTGCAGCTTCTGGAGGTCATAAACCCAGTGAAGGGGCTGTGCTGAAAGGTCAAGTCATTACATCGGGTTTACTTCAAAGCAAGATCCTCGACATTAAATGGCTGGCTGTGATGACAAGCATTTTATGATTTGTAGTGAAGGTTTTCAAGGGCAAAGACAAACGATACCAAAAGTAGAACCTGAGAAATATTAAATTCATGGAACTAAAAAGCTAATTTCTACTACAAGGTTTTAAACAACAAGATAAGAGCTGGTGTTACAATACGACACACAAAATTATAATTATTATCATTACCCGCTGCATCTGCAACAGCTGATCCAACAATGGCTCCTACTGCTCTGTTAGCCAGAGCTGAGGCCATCTGTAAAAACATGCACAACATTACTGGACCTCATTTCATAATGAATGTAAGAAATAGTAAAATGGCAATAACACATGGCTGGAATCTCTGTCTTCACAGAACATGAAAACTAAACTCTTTGGGTTTTTGGGACGAACTGGGTATTTGCAGTCACATTCTCATGAACACTTTGCCGCCTCATGTCAGTTTGAGACTTTGCAATTAATTGATTCATCCAACAATATCTTTTCATGTACACCCTAGATAGAGAGCTGGTGGTAACTAAAGCACATTCAATCTGTGAGTGGCATCACATTATGTTTGTATTTTTTTTTTACTAAGAAGCTCATGAGGCTTTACACAATGATAATTTCCATTAGATACTGTATATATGGACATATTTAAAGGTCCACTGTGCACGAATTAAGAACATCTATTTGTCAGAATGCAGACTTTAACAAACAGATCACCCCTCCTTCTCTCTACATTCATCAGAAAACTATGTTGGCCTTAACATACCAGAAAATACTTTCTGTCACAACATTATCCCGCTGCCCTTTTTTCATTAAGTTTATGTTAGCAGAATCAAACTTGTTTGTTAGTGAGATAAGCTTCTGTTTCAAAATGCTAGTTTGTCCATTCAGGCTGCTGTAGAAACAAGGGAGCACAAGATGGCTGCCAGCCCTTACCTAATTTATGTAACATTACCTAAGGCAATGTTACATAAATCAAACATTGTATGCTTAAAAAATAATGGGGAGTATGTTACACAGTAGACCTTTAAGATAGTTTTGGTGTTTACTTTTCACTATTTCACTATAGGCATTTTCAGTTTCTTTTATACCGGTGGTTTTTTAATGAAGGTTAATGAAAATTACCTTAAATGCACAATGACATGGAACAAGTGTAAAAACACATTTGTTTCTGACCAGAGTGAATTTGACTGAAAAGATATGACTTAAGTCCGTAGTTAGCCTGGTCTGGAGCGGAATAGCTGTACACAGTGACAAATGTGCCATTGCTTTCATAAAACTCTTAGTCTTGGTTTATATAAAGTCTAGACAGCGGTTTCACAGACACTGTGACACTTCTGCGCAGAACAACAGTGCTAACTAATATTCACAACTCGGTCTGTAGGCTCTTAACTTCTGAACTTGCAATTAGAAATCGTGAACAAACAATTACTTAATCACAACAGATGCGCTGCTCCAACGTAGAAGTTCGAATCTGGGATCTGCCGTGTGAAGTATATTTCCGTAAACAGATAACCGGAAATACAATACGCCTTCAAAATAAAAGTTGAAGCTTGTACGTGGATCTATCAATTGGCAGATCCAACATACTTTTTTCTCTCAACTTCACACGTGCCATTCCAACTGCCACATTCGAATGTTTCCCCCTGTGAACACAGATAGGTAGGAACCAAACACAGCAATGTAAATAAGAGCCTAAGCATACATATTTATATCATTTGGCATATTGTATTATTGATATGAATATATTAAAGGTGTATAATTAGCTAATAAAATATAATACAACATTAATATGATCATTATAATATAAATGTAAATCCTTATAATATAAATGTAAATCCCAATTTATGCCGCAAATAAGACGACATATTTTTCTCTACACGCATCATTTACAAAGATAATTGTATACACCACCTAACAAGAAAGCTTAAATCATATACAAGAAGACACACATAATAAATATAATAAAATAAATAAAAAGTAAAGAAAAAAACAATTCAACGTGAAAATAAAATAAATGAAAGAAATACAATAATATGAGTAATGAGTTTCCCTGAACACTTTAGCTTACAATAATATATACAATAAAGTGTGTCCAGTGAGCTGTCCTTATGTGTAGTTTAGCCATTCAAAATGCCAAAAACCTTGTGGTCACTAGTATTTTCAATTGACCATCAAAATGATCTGGTTTCCTGTATTTGATCTGACAAGGTTTCCCGGCAAAAGGCAGAGAGCGTCATCTAGTGTCCTGAAGAGGTAACTACTACAGGAATGTAGTAATTGAGCAAAATTGACTGACAATGAAATAAACGGGATATCATAAGTGATTAATGTGCCATTATTGTTAGTGTTTATCTATTTCTTTAACTGTCGGACAGTTTACTGTCTGATGAGTCACATCATTTAGTCACCATGCATGTTGTTGCAGCACAATGTTTAGCTGCACAATTATGTGCATTTTTGATTCACAGACAAGGATTGTGTGGATTATTTTTCCACGTACATTCAAAATAATTGAAAACACATTGAACTGATGTAAATGTTCTTGGCTCTTAAGCCACACATAAATTCATGTAAGAACTAAAAACTTTAAGGTAAGCTGTGAATGGAGAAATCAGTGTCATTGCATGAAGTGTAAACTGACCACCCCACACACACACACAAACTCTCACCCCAGCCTCCGTCTCATATCATTTTAATAGATGCTTACAGTGACACAGTAAGCCAACCTGACTTTTCACTGTCAGTGACAGCATCACCAGCGCACACATGCCGTCTTACCTTCAAACTAAATATTCCTCTGCAGACTCGCATTTCTCACCTAAGGCATAAAGGGTGTGACTCAGATGTGTGTGTGCGAGAAGTATTACGATACCAAGGAGTCAATACTTATTTATAGCTTACCTCTTCCCTTTCAATTTGGAATTTAATATCTCATGCATTCGTCTCCGGCATACATTGCATACACACTTGTACACTGGACACTGGTGTTCTGTATGTGTCTGGCTCAAACACAGAAAGAGTTCAAACTTGATGTTTCTCTTTCTTCTCACACCAGGAATAAGTGACATCTATATGCACCAAATCATCAGCAAGTGCACCGACCTCTCCTCCTCTCCTCTCCTCTCCTCAACTCTCCTCTCCTCTCCTCTCCTCTCCTCTCCTCTTGTCCCTGAGTGACCCAGCTCAACATTCTCGCGCTGCGATGATGCCAGCACCAGCAAATTAGACACCAGCACCCCCTCCTGATATGCACTTCTCTGTCCCACATCCATTATTTTTAGCTGGGATCCAAGCCTCCATCTACACTTAATATGGGAAAAGAGTGTCTCTTATTCACAGCCACCTCTAAATCCATCATATCCCCCCTTCTTCATTTGGAGTGAAGCAGACGGATAATCAAGCAACTGTTATCTGATCCTCTAACTTACACATACATACACAAACACACACAAGCACACACACACACACACACCATCTTCCTTTTTCTCTTTATTCCTTGCACATGCATCAGCTCCCTCTATACTGTCATCAGTGTATTCCTCTGTGTTCAGTCTGGATGGAGAGAGGAGTAAAGGTTGATCCTCATCTCCTCACTCCACCCACTTTGACAGGTCTGTAACACACACTCAAGCACTCACACACACACCTATACAAAAAGCTGTCACCCCAGCAACCGCAATGGCCCCCACCTCATCTTACACCCCAGATAGACACCTCTGTCAAACTTAGCCCAACCCCTCTTGCACTCTTTGCCCCACGACCACTTGCCCATGTGGGGTTTTTAATAAGGTGGATGCAGGAGTTGGTCTTGCTCTCTTCTGGGTGACGCGGATTGGAAGGGGTTCTTTATATTTTCAACAAACTACCCATTTTTTTGTTTTGTTATTACTTCCGTAGAGAGGAGCCATGAAGTGGACCTGGGTCCTTGTGGCAGTTTTGCTGTCATTTGGGGGGTTTTCATTGGGCAAGGACAGCCTGGACTTCCCAGAATATGATGGCAAGGACCGCGTCCATGACCTCAACGCCAAGAACTATAAGTCTGTGATGAAGAAGTACGATGTCATGGTGGTGTACTACCATGACCATCCCGGATCCAGCCGCGTCGCCCAGAGACAGTTTGAGATTGAAGAGTTGGCCCTTGAGGTGGGTTGAGCTGGGAACTATGGGTAGAATAAGGAGGATAACATACTGATGAAGAGGCAGTTTAACTAGTACTCGATACAGAAACTTTACACAACTTTAAATAATAGGATTCACTTCAGAGTTTTTTTTAAGTTTTGATAGAGTTTGGATATTCTTAATTGGTTGAGCAGATTTTAAATCATGCAGATGTGGATAGTGTGACAGTATTTTGACATTTTTCTTCCTGCTAAATTTGAAATGTGTTGAAATGAAACATGGTGAAGTGATGGTCTGAGGTGGAAAATAGCTGTGCTGAATACAGGATTGCTGATATGTGAAGTCCCAAAATGTATCATGAGCTTGCAGTGTATCATCAGTCGTCCACCACAGCAAAAAGCTGAGCTGTGAGGACCCTAGATGTCATTTATTCTGGCAACGTATGCAATGTGTGTGTGTGTGCATGTGTATGTGTGGGAGCTGATGCACTCAGCACACGTCCTTCAGTAAACCTCTCACACCTCAGGTCTCCTGTCAGCCTGGATACATAGCACTTTCATCACATTCTTCACAGAGGGACATGACATCATGCCTCGGCACAAAGCGTCAGCTCACAAATGCATCAACGCACAACTGACACACGTCACTTCTCAGGTTAAATGAGAAAAATGTTCAATCTTCAATGTCACATATGCCTACACCACATTTTCAAGTTACAGTGGTATTTGTTTTGTTTGTCTTGTGGTCAATGGGTTTCCCTCCACTTGATCATTTCAAAATTTACCTAAAACTAAAACTACAGCTTTTTAAAAATCTAAGCTATTGTAACAAATATAGACTTCATTAGCTTTTGAAGATTTTTAAAACACCCCCTCAATTTTCTGTCCTGAAAATTGCAATTCTATAATACTGTGACAAGGGTGATGACTGATTTATGTAACATATACATTGGCTCATGTGACAATAATCTTTTAAGGCATTTGGCATGGCCATGTTACAGTGTAAATTAAAGGCTGCTAATTTATACTCTTGATGCATTTATATGTTTTAGGAAAGCTGCGGGAACTGCTGGTAGCTCCTTTTAGAACTGATGCAAAAAAAACAAAAAAAAAAACATCTTGGCTATTACCACAACATTCAAAAAAAGATTTGGGCAACTAGTCAGTGGGTTGGCACCAAATCCTTCGGTCTCTTTTTTCTCAGACTTGTAACTCTAGTCATACTCCAATTTGGTGCAACAATTTATCAAAATAAATGTTATAAAATAATTTCAAGCTTCATTTTTCACATTTAATAGAGGATATACAGAAAATGTGACATTTGGCAATCAACACATGGCAGATCAGTTTTGTCACAGGATGTCAAGGAAATGAATAAAAAGTGTAAAAAGAATAATAAAATAATAAAAGAGTAATAATAAAAAAGAGGACATAGGCTGCCCTCCTCAACATATCACATCATCGCAGCAGCAGCCTCTGGTGTCTCTGTATGGGGTTGTCGGGGCTCAGTCTCAGGGCCCGGGGCCAGTACAGGAGGTTCTGGCTCCAGTAGTGCTTCCTCAGCTCTCTACTGTGATTGACACTTTCAGTACTGTACTTGTCAGCGGATCCTGGACTGCTGAGCATCGCTGCCACTTCGCCAAAATAGTCCCTGGTGCTGGTGTGTCTTCTGGCGCTATATTTATCACTAGCTGCTTTTCTGGTGGGTTGAGCAGCCTGAAGGCCCGCGTTTCTCCTTATGAATGTAGTATGATTTACACCTCATGAGGTTTTATTTATAGCAACCGACAACAGCAAAAGGCTCAGGGGTCATAATGGAGTGAGGACGTCATAACAAGTTTCTTTCACCTGGTCAAAGGAAATGTATTTGATGGCTCTGTCTGTGTATGCTGCTTATTAATGTTGTCATCTTCAGTAGGTTAGTGGGTCTTTATAATCCAGACTAAAAAAGGTACACATGGATGTATACATTTCCTCTTTGGCATTTAGGATATCAAAATGGACTCTCCATTGTCTATATACTGCATATATGATAACATGATATATGTAAAGTATATATGTAATGGAAACAAGCACAAAACAAGAATGCTGAAAAATAAAATGTCGACATGAGCAGTGAAATTTGCATGTGGTTTATGCTGAAAACATGCAAATATCAAGCTGTGAAGTCACCTGAGGCAGTTGGTGTAATTTTACATGTGTGTGGATGGTTCAGTTTACTCTGAAGAAGTGATATCAGGCGCAGTGGTGCAGATACACACTGAACACTGAGGTCCATGTGCAGACGTGTTTTTTTACTCAAAGGTATTAATTCATATTAAATCTTACTTGCTAAAAAACAGAACGACTGTAGAAACAAAAGCGCCAAAACACTCAAATTGAATTGTTATAGCATATTTATCTCCAATGGAAAATATCTCTAACATGAATAATGTTATATGCTCTATTTGACATATACATGAAGAAAAAAAACTCTTGTGAAGGTGAGATTGCAAATGAGATAATGTAATATAGAAAACTGGCCATCTGAAAACTGTTAAAATGCATACTTTACTAGTGTATTAATCCACTGTTTAGTTTCTTGGATAGTAGTAAACCTAAATGTAAAGAAATGCAAACATGTTTAAGTCACTATAAATTTTAAGTGTTGCAGCCAGTGTGGTTTATTACATATTCATTACATGATTGCACACAATGTGCATAACGTTACACTTGCAACTTTCGCCCCCAGCTATTTTACTTAACCCTGAGCTGCTTACTGAGAATTTGCAACTCTAATCATGTTAAAAGATATGCCAAGAATTATGTGCACAACAAACTGTAAAGCAGCCCAGTCGGTCCAACTAGCTATGCCAGTAAAAGCAGCTGCTCAAGATCTCCAACACCACAGTATATCCAGTGTGTGTGTTTGTGTGTATGCATGTGTCTTTTTTACCTTCCAAACACTTCGACAGCCCTCAAACCACTTCCTCGGTGCAGTCGGGCTGTGCCTCACTGTCCCACTGCCATTGGTTGAAGCAACTGTCAGTCAAAAGTTTCAAGTTTCACACAGATTTAGAAAGTGCACAAGCAGCGCTCTGAAAAGCAGGCTTTTATGGTAATGAAGCCACTGAGCGAGACAACTTTGTCAAAAAGGTGTTAAAATCAGTGCACAGAGAAAGATTTCAAACACATAAGTTACACCCACACAGCTACTCAACTGACAAAGAACAAACCTGTGTTAATTTAAGTGATACTGTCTTTGTTTTACAGCTTGCAGCCCAGGTTCTGGAGGAGTTTGATGACGAAGATATCGGAGTTGGTCTCATCGATGCAAAGCTTGACAAAGCTGTTGCAAAGAAACTAGGTAAATACAGTTGCAGACATTTGGCTATAGATCAATATGCCACATCAGACTAATGGTAATCAGCTGCTTGATAACTAATCAAGAAATGTGTCTCACAGTGAACAAATTAAAGATGTGAAAGGTCCAGTATTTAGCAGGGTTTATTGGCAGAAATTGAATATAGTTTCCCAAGGTATATTTGTGTTGCATTTGATTTTCAATAACAATTACATTACAATAAGGCTTCTTAAATATACTTGAAGCAAGAGCCCAAACACTGTTATGTCTCACCAGTAGATGCCGCTGATTTGTACAGACGCCAAATAAAACGCCTGACCACTGCATCGCTCTGTGCTTGTGGTCAAACACGAAACATACCTTGTTCTGTTTGTTCAGGCCTTGAAGAATCCGACAGCATCTTCATCTTCACCGATGATGAGGTCATAGAATATGATGGCGAGCTTGCAGCAGACACTCTCGTGGAGTTCATCTTTGATGTTCGTGAGGATATAATTTCCCAGTTAATAGCCTGCCTTATTTTAGCAAAAAGAAAAAAAAAGAAGGCTTTAGATGGCCATCTCTTCTACTGTCTGTAAAAGTCACCCACATAATCTTATGTTGACTTTATCTTCCTTCTGTCATCTCCGTCTCTGTTGTGTGCACGGTCTCTCCTCCATGTCCCTCAATCTCTTCAATAGGTTCTTGAGGACCCAGTGGAAATTATTGACAACAGTAGGGAACTAAAAGCCTTCAGAAACATTGATGAGGACATCAAACTGGTGGGCTACTTTAAGAGTCACAAATCAGAACGTAAGAATCTGTGCTGCAGTGGTGTGATAACCTGTTGCTATCTCTGTTTTACATTTGCTTTCCAAACATAATTGCTCATAATATCATATTAAGCAAGTGCAGTTAAGATCAGGCTCATCTTGCTTGATGCATTGAGTGAAACTGTCTTGCAAATGAGCACACAAAGAGCAACAGTAATGATGAGAACAGCAAGTCTTCACTCTTAGATATCTCATACAGAGGCTGAGCCATTAAATCAACTTGATTGATGCCTGTACAATTTCAGATTTTGAGGCTTTTGATGATGCTGCAGAAGAGTTCCACC